>JAIPRN010000432.1:59340-85195 GCA_025469175.1 Geopemphigus sp. TES_GeoC_2020 | reverse complement strand
TATTGCCGATACCGTGAAAAAAAAAAGTGTAGACGGGCAACGCGAGCTATCCCCACGTTGTTTTACCCCGCCCCCCCGTACATCGAATCTAATTCACAATAATCCTTAAGAGCTATCACTTCTTAAAAACTATCACGTCAATGGTACGCGGCGACAGAACAATACCCTGCCACGGGGCAACCATTTACATCATCCGCACGAATTAAAAATAAAAAAGAATACAAAATAATCTTTCTTCCCCTGTTTAGCGGCCTAGCCGCTACCTCCCCGAGACCACGACGGCGCGGCGGAGCTGTCACGCCAAGTGCCCGTCTCTGCCGTTCGGCGACTTTCCCCGCCAAGGTAAGAGGCCCTTGGATCACGGATTAATATCGAACTTAATTTAGTAATTAATACAGTATATTACTTTTATAACTTCAGTTACGAAGACATGTCGAGGTGTGCTTCAATAGCGAAAAAGGCCCTTGGATCACGAATATCGAAAATACCGAGTTTCACAGAGGTAGAATATTGTACCACACTAAACCTAGTGCGATGAGAAAGTGCAAATCGTTGGCGATCAAAACTCATCGTAGTCGACCCACCTCCCACTATCGGATGATCGGCTGACATCGTCAACCGTCGCGTCGTCTGGCAAAGTTCGATAACAAACGATAGCGCACGGTTGTTTACGACAGTCCACTGGGTGGGAGAAATTAGGGTAAACTCACACGGACATTTTAGAATCACGCTACGACCGCTAAACAGTGGTCTCTCGTGGTTGATATATTATAAACAAAATAATACGAAAAATGTAATTGAACTCAGACGGACTACTTTCTGCCGTCAGTTTCGACTTCAGTCGCATCGTGTCGACCGTACCACCCACGATATTGGATTGTCGTCGGTGGTTGAGCGTAACACATATGTTGCGACACGTCAACCATTTACCACCAGCGCTAAATTTTATCATTATTATTTTATATTTTTAGAAATATCATCGCTATCTATACTATTCTATCATCGATGTAATAAAAGTAATAACGGTGCTTCCTCTTCAAAGTCTATTTTTACATTAAGCAAAACATGTAAAATAGAAATAAACAGCGGATGCCATATTTGTGGTTGTAGTGTGGTTGAATTGATTCGGATTTCAAATGACCACAAAATAGTTATTCAAAAGTGGTCGATTTCGCCGACAGTACAACCACATTTTAACAACAAAAAGTCGTTCACGAGTGGTCCATGTAAGTTTACCCTTAACCCTCGAAACCGCGGTGCGAATTCATATGAATACGCGGCCAAATTGCGCTCTCTCAGCGCTATAGGTTTAGACCGATGTTATCAATTTAACAATAACGCGGTTCGCTCCATGGGAGACCGTTATTGATAACGGTGTTCGAAGCAACCATAAACATATAATATAATGTTCTGCGGTTTTTCGACACGTTGTTTGACGAATAATTGATCCGTCCGAAAGACTAATTATACGAACGAATCGACGAAGGTGTTTTTCATTTTCAATTTACGATGGAGACTGTGGAACTGACCAGTAACTCTATCCAAGTACGTACGTGTGGGTAAATGACAAACGACGAATGACAATTGCGTTTATACGACGCGAACACGTTCGATTCGTTTTAATAATGTCACGTGTTTTGTTTATTGCAGAATTTGTGCAACGGCGTATTCGTACAACAGCCAATTGTCCAATTACTCGTGAGTTGCCCAAAAAACTGTACCTTATTATATACTATCGTTGCCTTAGCCCACTGTATAATTGTGATTTTTGATAGGGTTACGAAGCTGTAGAATTAGTACGTAATGAAACAAATTATCGTCTAGTGTTATCCGATGGCGTGCACATGAACTCTTATTTTTATTTGTGTAATCGATTGAACGATTTAATAGAGAAGAACGAAATTAAATTCGGAACGATGTTGAGAATTGACAAGTATAAGTTTATGGATGGTGAGAATTGTACTGACCATAGCCCGAGGTTAAAAAGAAAATCAAAAAAATGATCAAAAGTTAATTTTCCCGATCCTTTTACGTTCTTTATATATGTTGTAGATGGATTACGTTTGTTCAGGAAGTAATGGTATTGATTCATAGGAATGTTTTTGGTAATCCACAGCCATTAGCAAATGTTGAAAAAAAGAAAAACCCGTTGATCAATTTAAATTTGAAAAATGACCAGAGTAGAGTGTTCTACAGTATTGAACAGTTGGAAAACAACCTCATTAAAGTTCAAGATTTAAATAATCAATCTAAAAGGTAAGAAATATCTCAATTTCAGTTTTTTTTTTTTTGTTACAAAATTCCAAAATAAATAGCATATTTACTGTTACAGTGCATGTTCGTTTACACTAAAATTAACTGTTAGTAAAAAGTATCCGATTAATACGTACAGTAGATGCCGAATTTTAAATATGAACATGGAAGATTCTACTGGTATGGTACGTGTTAGTGCTTTCAATTCACTTTGTGATTATTTGAACGTAATATTCAAGGTACTTTTTGAAAATATTCTTGTTGCATTTGACACGTTGGTGGACAAACAACCAATTGTATTACTAAAGTAGTTCCATTATTTTAATTTCCATTAAAAGTTGAAAATTTTATTTTTGAATTATTTATAAATAAATAAAAAATTATTATTTATTTTTTTTTTTAAAATATTTCTGTAGCAATAATTTCAGGAATTTGATTTGTGTACAACAATATATAGATATATGATGGATGGTACTGCTATAGTAATAATATAAATTTTGCTGCTTAGTAGTAATGAAAATATGACATTTTAAAAACACTAGGTCCACTTATAAAAACGGTTGTTTTTAATTATCTGTCAACGTGTTAATTTATTTTAAACATTATTTCGATTATTTAAAGTAATTACTTTTTTATTTTATAAGGAAAATGAGACTTATTATATAACAGACACTATTTTAAAACACAATGGATCTTGCTATGAATTAAAGCTTCAAGTTTATTCTGTTATAATAGAGTGTGTCAACCAAATGGTGAATAATATGAAAACTACCGATGTATTTCATTTCAATAAATTATTAGAGAAACCTCTAAATACATTTTGTAGTAAATAATTTTCTTTATCTAACAAATTACGACTTAAATGGTAATATTAATAGATATATACATTTTTTTTTTAGATTTATTTGGTTTATGTGTAAATGTTGGTGATGTTGAAGTATGTTGTTATTCAAACACTCAAACAGAAATTGCAAAACGAGAAATTGAGTTGATCGACGCATCTATGACAACTGTTAGTTTTAATTTTCATGTATTGTATCATTGGTTAAGTTGTTAATTCATTTTGTGTTTAATTTAGATAACTTTAAAAGTGTGGGGTGAAAATGTTAATAAATTTGACGAGAAATTTGACGACCTCCCGATAGTGGCAGTTAAGCAAGCGGTTCTTAAAGAATTCAACGGTTACAAACATTTTTCATTGTTAAAGTCAAGTGTGCTGACAATTAATCCGGTTACAGTTGAAGCACATGAATTAAGAGAATGGTATAAAAAAGAGATGATTGGCAATTTTTAATAGCGTTATTTTGATAAATTATCATTCGAGTAGTACAAATCTATTAATTGTTTTGTACTATGTACTTGCATGTAATAAGTATTTTATACATAAAATGATTAAGTACTCTATTATCTCCATTATATTTTATATAAGTGTATATATTTTTAATGAATTTTATAAAAAGTTAAATTTGTATTTTAAAATGATGAAATACTTTTTTTATATCTTGTTATCTGTAAGTTGGACCTAACACAGTTTATGTAATATAAGAAGTATACGCGTTTATCTAGTGGATTCATTATTAGTAGTCTAATATGTTTATCGAACGAAAAAAGTAAATATAGGATTAATCGATTGAAGAATTTTGTTAAAGGTTAAGGCGATTTTAAAATTTTTCGCTACTGGTTTAGTTACTACCAGTGAGGGGGAGACAAACCAGGAAATGTTTGGCTGGGCGGACGCCATTTTTCAGAAGTTGTTCACAAAATACCGTAATATTGTTCTAATTGTCGTAATGGTGCTGTTGTCATATTCTTTACAGGGCGTGTTTAAAAATAATTTTATGATATTTGAAACCTAAACACCACCGTCGTAAGTAAGTTAATAAAAAATCAAAATTGTTCATAAAAAACTCGAATTACGCGTAAAACGTATTTCGTTTTAAGACTAAAACCGATTTGTAATTTCGATAGAATTTCGCGAAAGCGCCATCCGTCGTGCGTGTGTTCGGGGAGTTTGTCGTAGTATCAGAGAAAACGTTCAGGCCAAAAACGCGTGGAGAGCCGACGACCCAATGATCATCTGCTAATACGACTTATGGGGGAGGTGTATGTATTGTTCGCGTCTACCACTCGGTTTGTAAAAATAATTCAATTCTTTTCGAAAACGTTATGCGGAGGAAACGGCAACGCTCGACTTTCCCGAAAATTGCTAACCGCGTAAACGTTTTCCTTTTCGACGTAATAATAAACGGCCGGTGGCAGCGACTGTGATGACCCGTGTGATACGGTGTGTGACCCCCCCCAGACCGCGGCGTCGGCGCGCGCGTTTATCACACGTCTCCCTCTCACTCTCTAACGCGACGATAACGTTATGTACAGAACGGATGTTTATTTAAAAATAAAAAATCTCGACGTTCGCCCGGTAATTGCCGAATAACGTCGGCGTTCAATTGAAACGAATTAAAAGTGACCGGGCGTCATGTCACGCGCGTCGTCCGGTCGTGACGTTACCGCCGGTTCTCTCGCGCATCTCAAAACCCGTCAAAGTAGTAGGTGGCCGTACCTGTCCTAATGTGGTATCGGCCGTAGTTAGTACGGACGAGGTAGTAAAAAATCTTGGACGGTCCTCCCGCGTACCGTTTTTCGTTGCTTCGTCACCGCGTCGCCGGCAATGAGGGCGCCCGGTCTTTTCGGCGGCTACGTCAGCGCGTCGTTGCTACTGATCTTCGTGGCGGCCGTTTACAAACAATTAACGCAGCAAACGGCCAACAACTGCGAGATGACATTCATGTTCGAGTATCCGCACTTCGTCGTAAATATTGTTTGTCGTATATATTTCTCTCATCCATGGCGGTACATTTCGCGTCCACTTTAATTGGTAACGAAATTTTTGAAATTCACCTGAACGTATTCGAAATCCTAATAAAATCGTGGAATTATGGTATTCGTATTTGGTATTAATGGTCACGGTTTTTTACTTTACAAACGAATGAAGAACCGTTTTACTAAAACGTATTACAATTTTATTTTCTCAAACATATGTACCCCATACATACCTTACAATTAATAGGTTGTTGTCAATCTATAGAAATTATTATATCGTACTAAAGTTATCGCATTATAAAACTAATTTTGAACATTTGTCGAAACTTAAGCGTTTCGCCAAATTTCATAATCCAACACAGTACAAACAGCTTATAGTACATTTTCCACCAATTAAATGTCTATACTAATATTTTTACTAGGAAATTTCGGTGCCCATGAACAGAGGAAAGTATAACTTGTATGCGTATACCGAAGGCCAAACGATGGAGAAAATAAAGTCCATGAAGTTTTATGGTACACCAGTCATTTTCATACCTGGACACAGTGGATCTTATAGGCAAGGTATTGTGTATGGTGATCGTCGATTTTCTATTATTATGGATTGACGTTCGAGTTATTTAAAAATAAAAAAAAAGGAGAAAAATATGATCCAAATTTTTTCTGTGCCATTTAGTTCGGTCAATAGCTTCAGTAAACCTTCGTAAAATGTACCATATACAGTCAAACATAAAGTTTGATTTTTTCACCGTCGACTTGAATGAAGAATATTCTGCTGTATTTGGAGGCGTCTTACTGCAACAAACCGAATTTGTTTCCCAGTGCATAGAAACAATTATAAAAACGTACGAATATGATTACAAACCTACGTCGATCATACTCATTGGTCATTCTATGGTAATTTGATTTGACGGATTGTAGCTACTCAGTTACTTTTTAAATGTACATTATTTGTCG
Organism: Geopemphigus sp. TES_GeoC_2020; assembly: GCA_025469175.1. Lineage (NCBI taxonomy): Eukaryota > Metazoa > Arthropoda > Insecta > Hemiptera > Aphididae > Geopemphigus > Geopemphigus sp. TES_GeoC_2020. Next base: position 79,165 of record JAIPRN010000432.1, on the reverse strand, counting down.
TGAATATTTTTTAGGGCGGTGTTATAGCCAAAGGATTGTTCATTAAACCTACGTTTGATACCAGTCTTGTAGAATTAATTATCACATTGGCCACCCCGCACAGGCCTTTGTTTTTAGCCGATCATTATATGGATAGTTATTATGACCAAGTGGAAAATATTTGGGGTAATGGATTGGACAAGCCAAAATCAATAAATTTGTCAGACATTTCGCTATTATCCATAGGGGGTGGTCATCGTGATTTAATGGTTTGGCCTTGTCTTACATATACTCCGCACGCAGATATAAATGCATTGGTAGTACAATAATTAGTAATTATTATTTTGATCGCGTTTTCGCTGTCCAGTTCCACATTTGGAGTAATTATTATTGTTTCATTTCAGAGTTTAGCCATTCCTGGTGTTTGGACTTCCACAGACCATCAGTGTATTTTGTGGTGTAAATCATTGGTCAAAACCATTGTAAGAGTGCTATTTGATTCTGCAGATTTTGATTCTGATGAAACAATTCGCGAATGGAGGAAGAAGGTATCTACTTATCATTTTGATAGGGTACGTATACAAACAAAAATGGTATTTTTATAAAAGCATTCTATTCTATTTGTAAATTGTCTCAATTTATAGAGAAGTGACGGAAAGTGGTTTCATTCTAATTTACATCCTGGTACTGTGAAATTGAACGAACAAAAAATATTGGAATGGAACGAAACATACAGAGATCACAGATCAATATTTTTGCCATCTGGAACATCAATGCCAATTGTTATTCATGTGCCATTATTTAACAAATCTTTGAATTATGAAATGACTGCTGAAGCTATAAACCTTGAGTATCAGGATTGGGTGTTTTCATGCAAACTTGATTTCAATTCAAAAAAACACTGGTATACAATAATTGAATTTTTCTTTTCCGAATTACTGAAACAAATGTAATATATTTGTTGTAGTTCGCATGGTGTAAATTGGTCATCAAATAGTACTATATCAGTTTCAAAATATTTGAAAAGAAAACATATTACTTTGAAATTGTCTGATGTACGTAACATAGGCCATTCAAATTTGATGTTCAAAGTGAAAAACACTAAAAAACCGGTAAAATTTGTCAAAACTGTTATAAAATGATATATATATGTATATGAATTTTAAATGTTTAATTTTAGACTGGACTAAATATTGACTTATATAAAGCAAATGATAGGACCAATTGTGTGTTGTGGAGATTTTGGTATGGAGTTTTAGGTAGAAAGTTGTTGTGGGAAATCAATGTTTTTGAAACAATACAATACAAAACTATTCTGCAGGGTTGGTCGGATAGTATATGTATGAATTGTGTTTATAATGTATATATGATACCCATTAAGTGCACAAAGAAAAAACATCACGCAGTTTCTAAATTTATTGTACCGTGGACACAAGGAACTTTGCATGGTCTCACTAAGTAAGCTTAATAGATATACTAGTAATAATGCATTTGTTGTTTCCATTGTGAACTCCAAATAATGACACAATTTTGTTTTAATTTTTAGTAACAACTCAGTCAATCCATTGAGAATATCTTTAGAAAACATTCCTTTGTCAAATGAAATCAGAGATGCATATTTGCAATTTATTTTAGATCCTAATTGCAACTATCGAATAGAGTAAGAGAAATATCGTTAGCCCTCTTTAGAATAAAAGTCGTATTGAAATACAGTTTTTTGTTTTCTTGCTTCTAGATTGGAATTATCCATTTTGGACACAATCGGAACAATGGGATTAAAATATGGCCTGACTTTTCCATCATACATTGGAATTATAATACTGCTAGTGCTTTCACACCAATTTTCGCAGTTAGCAAATTCCACTGAAGACAATTGCTCAATATATCATAATTCTTTGCCGTCCATGTTCAAGATTACAAAATTTTTGGCCCTGTCAATTACTTTCATGATTGTCATGTGAGAATAAATACAAATTTCTTGTCATATTTACTTGAGACAATAATCTGTTGTTTTTTTTCTATATATGCATATAGACAAAATTATTGGCCTAACGTCAATAAACCGATTGGTGGCATTGACTGGCTTGGACATCCATTGAAGACCATGGTATTTTCGTCGTTGCTTTATTGTATAACCAATTCCTTTATGTTTTTATCAACTTTAGCATTATGGTTCATGATGTTGTTTTGGGGTAAAGCTATAAACGAACTCTTAGTCCGGTATATATTAAATATAAATTTTGAATTTTCTTTTTTGTTTTTCATTGCCTAAAGTGTTGTACCTTAATAATTTCATAGGTTTATAATGAAAGCGTTGCAAAAAAATGCCACAGTATCTGATTGGATATTGTATGGATTTGGAAAATTACCAATTGCTGTTTCGATGATAGCCATTTTAATGTCTTACCATACATGTGGTACCGTAGGACTTATTATTTCAGCGTTCTTCTACTATTTCATGGTAAACATTAAGTTTTGTCCTTTGTGTTTTATCAATTATATATATTCTGGAATTACTTTTTTAACAACCCAATAGTATTTTTGCCCATCTGTCCAAAGCTTTAATAATTAAATAAAAAAAAAAATCTGTGTGTTTGAAGGTTCAACATATATTTTTAATAGTTTGATATTTACAGCTTTGCACAATGGTACAAGATTGCATTGACCAGTTAATCTATTACCCAGTGATGTTTATCAAAGAATATTTGATTAAAGGTGTAAAACCAGTGTTGAACTTATCATTAACTTCTATCCACTTGCATTTTTCATTGTTTTTGTTGTGGTTACTAATTTGTGGATGTCATTTGCCATGCAGCATCGAATGGGCGCGAAATTACCAGTAATTGTTATTTTTTCGCTTAAATTTAGAAAATAATTAACAAAAATATTATATTTTTACAGTAATAGTAAATACTTGGATCCAGACCCATCGTGGATTTCTTCTCTCATTTTAAACATATGTGTAGGTATCATGTGGCAGATGGACATTCCCAAACGGAATTTGTAAGTATTTTTCTTTCAAAATCAAAATCCCGAAACGTATAACAAAATATTACCATAATATTCATGTATGTGATTTATTATTTTTAGGAAATTTTACGCAAAATTAAGTGATTTTAGTATAGCTACCTCTATGGTTTTGTTCGTCTTCTGTCAAACGGCATTGTTTCGAATCGCACCTATTTTAACATTGGTTTTTGTAGTTATCACTTTTCACCAGTGTATCAGTTCGTGGATAGAGGTACAAGATCTGAATGATAGCCGTGTAAATAATGACAATGATTCATCAAAAAAGAAGTCTCAGTAAAACCAAAAGTATAATTGTACGTATTATTTGATCATTCGCCAAATATTAATGTGTTTCAGTTACCTAATCAGTATTGTGATAATTTGATAAAAAATATTTTTTGATTATTCAAAATATCAATGTCTTTTAAAAATTTCTGTACCATGTTTCATTTACTTTCGAATTAAATTTTTGATCATTTCTCAAAGATCTGAAATTTCAAAATTTAACTCTACTTAATATTATTATTTTTAGGTTTGTTTTCAGAGCATTTATATACGTATACTTGGATAACAACATTTTTTTAAAAATATGATTATTAATATAATTTTAAACTTTTTAAAATATTTTTTTAGAATTAATTCATTAGGTAGTAGACGCTATATTCGCATTTATTGTTTCCATTCAACAAGTAGTATAATAAAATAATATTACGTACAACTTAAAATTATCACATTTGAATGTCTGTGTAAATTTAACATAGTCTTTTTCAATTAGAATTTTAGTAACCAGAATTGTGTCGATAATTACATCACAATCGCTTGCCCTTGTTGTTTTCTTTGTGCCATATTTTAAAACAAGAACATCGTTAACGTGTCCGATATTTCATTTAACTCGTGTATTCAGTAATTTTATTTTTAAAAATGTCACGTAAAAGTATTATGCGCGTCATTCTATAGTTTGTGAAATAAATATTTGTTACATAATCGGACTATTTTGTTAGATTTGAATGTTAACAAGTAGAGTCCCGGCTATGATAGGACTCATTTAGATATATTATTTTCTTCAAATTTGGGTAATATAAATTTTTTTATTTTAAATTCAATTCAATTAGTCACTATTAATGTTTAACTTTTTTGTTATTGTCATGTCCATTTAACGGAGACAACAAATGCGTGGGTATGGTGTCTTCTTAAGTGCCCTCTTACAAACAGTCACTCAACAACACCACCACTTAGTGGCGTTGCTGATGGGAAAAGCCTATGAGAAGTATAAATGTTTTCAAGTATGACCAGAGCTACAATTTGAAACGGCGCATATGTTAATGGCATTAACAATGTGCTTCTAAAAATATACGCGACACTGCTGGCATACTTCTAAAAAATTACGCAGCGCCACTGACACTCATTGGTGCGCTTCTAAGTGGCTGAATGTGAAAGGGCCTTAAGAATTATCCGAAGAAAACGACCACATATTAATTAATATATATCGTATTCGATTATTTCTATATATAAATATTTTTTTTGTACTTTACATTTTCTTTTTACCAGTGCCATTTAATTAATTTATTTTGAAGAGACTGATTCGTGTCTATTTATTATTATTAACGGTTGTTTCCATAAATTATTTGCGAATATGTTTTTTTATTGATTTTATCATACTTGGGATTGTTATAATAGTTATTCAATTATGTCAAATTGTGATTGTGTGCAATTTATATCGTTAAGTCGCATATTATGGATCATCTAGTCAGTCGTATACATCTGTATTAAAAAATATATATATATACACGTTGTTTTTGCAAATTTGTTTTAAAATGTGTGTACATAGATATACACATTATTATTACTCGTCATTGTTGTTTAGTACAATAAAACAATAAAAAGATCAGAATTATTGATATCGTGTTATGAGTGAATATATTTGAGTGGTTATGATGGACTGAGCCGCCGGAAAAATTCCTGATTGGCAAATATATGAAATCTAACTAATTCTACGTTAAGTAATTTATTATTATTGTTATTGAAATGTAAATCCTGTATTAAATGTAATATAAAAACGATAAATTTACCGTTATCGTAAATATTTGTTAAAATATTTCCGGTAAACCTTACGAGTGTTTGGAAATGTTATTTGCCTGCGGACAATTTTACCTGTTTTTTCGTGCACGTGAAAATTGTAGGGTTTTACAGAAAGAATAGAAAACCGCTCGTCGTCGTCGTCGTCAAACATAAATTACGTTGGGTCGTTTCGTTCAGAATTTAAAATGTGAAAAAACCTCTCGAGACATTAGAGAACATAGAGAATTTTTAACTCGTAATTAACGTACGGAGCCAAGCGTAACATAATGTCGGAAAACGAGCGTAGAATTGTGATTTTCTATAGTGGAACGTATTTTTCAGAACGACGAAATAAAGAGCGAACGGACGAGTCTCCGTCGATACGACGACTCCACATCCTCCCTCCCATCCCTTGCCAGTGCTCTTGAGTGTTAAACGATCGGAAAGATGGGTCAAAAATGGTACTGACTCTCCGATTGTCGGTAATTTATCGAAATACGTACACACGCCCACGAACGCCGGGTTATTAGCGCGTTTGTATCGTATATTACGCGCGTGAACAGAGCGGCGAACGTAAAGAAAACCTATCGTAACGACGTCCGTTATTCGTAACGATAAATGTGTGTGTGTGTGTGTGTGTGTGTGTGCGTATGGGAGGGAGGAGGGTATTATTATCGTAATACGGTAATATACGCAGTGGCGCGAAAACGCGTTTCGGAAATACACGCACGAAACGTCCCTCCGCGGATGACTCCAAAACCGAGGAGACACCACGTACGTGTGCGATCTAATCGCCGCCATACTTCAAGATCCGTTTCTTTCGTCATCCGTCAATAAAATAACGCCTAAAACCCGTTTCGAAATTTCGTATTTATTACGATTTCGTTCCGGACAACCCCCTCCTACACACACACTCGGCGTCCATATATTATATATTCATTCCGCGGGTGTGGTCGCGTGTCGTCACAAAAAACACTCGGCGATTACGGCATTCGAACGATACGAAAACTTTTATTACTTTTATTATCGGTTGTAAAACGCTCGGTAGACGGCTAACATGTCGTTTTTGTGTTGGGCCCACATTTATCGCCAACCGGAAAATTTCAACTTCGTACGTTAACGACGAAATAAATATAAGCGTGACTTTTAAATCTCGACGAGTTAAAAATAAATATTGATACCAGTGGCGTATTTATGGGGGGGGAGGGGAGTATTAGGGATTTCCACCCTCTCCCGGAGAATGATTAAAAATTTTAAACCTGTCAATAATATAATTGTAGGTAGTCGGTTTATTTTGTCGATTATAACGAAAAAAATAACATATTTTAACGAAAGTATTTCTTCGATTACGTTATTTTAAATATAAAACTATAAAATTCTAAATCGGCGTTTTAAAATTATTTGGTTATTACAACACGCCTCTAAACAAAAGTTTGTAAATACGCCACCGATTGGTACGTTCGCCTCCGTTGCCGCCAGTCTCCGATTTATAAACGCGTTGTTCCAAACGTTGTATTTAACCCCTTTATTTACCGGTATACGTTATACCACGCGTCAAAATACGTAACAAAACCAAACGGCCGTTAATCGTAAACCGAAATATCCGAGTTTGATTCCCTGAACGGTATATACGTACGGAACACACACGGACACCATCATTCCGTCTTCGTCGTATTTATCGGACCACGCCATTTTCGAAAGTCACTTCGACGGCGGTTATTTCGAAACGTCTCGTTTTCTCGAGAGGAGATTCACGTCCTATGACGGTTTTACACTTGCCCATGTGTACGTTTGTATATATACACACACGCGTATAACTATCGGGGATCTCTGTACAATGGATATATAGTGGCGCGAGTAGTCTACTCGTTCGTATTTAAATTTGTCGCGTTCGCGCGATTAATAATAATCGCCCGGCGAACAAAAGTGACGTTGTACGTGAACACGCGACGGCGTCGAGCGGTATCGTAACAATTTCTTTTCTCCGCGACGGGCGTATCGGAAATTCGTTTTTTTCTTCGACGATAGCATCGAGTACACACGGCTGTATTATGCGGCAATTGACGACGATAACGTTTCGTTGTCAATTATTGTTTTACGTTCGCGTAACGTATACCGTGTACGTATCATTTCGTATCTGATTCATTTCGACGTATTACCTCCTAATAGAAAGCGTAGAGCGTGCCGGGTGTACCCGATGAAAAGGGAACTTTTTTCCGACGGGTGATCGCCGAAAGGTGATCTCGATATATCTCCTGTCTACTGTTTTGAGAACGAACAAAATGTTTGGAAACGAGCCGGGCGCGATGATTTGGAGGAGGAGGAGAGTTATTTTTACGCCGAACGGAATCCGCGGCATTTTCGGCGACGTTATCCCTGGACAGGTTGTGGGGTAGAGGCATTGCGGCGGGTAATTAGAACGAGAAAAAACGGCGATATATTTGTTTGTTGTTCGTTCGTTGCCGACGTACGTCCGTGTCGTCCTTTCGATCTTAATAAAAGCGTAATACGTACGTACAGGATTCACTCGCCTTCACCACGTACTCGACGCGGCGTTTCGGATGTTACTACCCCGACACGATCGTCGATTTTAAATCGACGCGACTAGGTTCTGCCCGAGTGCTGCTCTCAAGTTTTCCGGACAGTATAAGCAGCCGATAACGGGTAAAAAAAAGGATAGGAATACCGTCGCGTATATTAAAAATAATACGCACGAAACGTATATAACGGAACGGCGGAAACGTACGTAGCCAGACGTGAACGTCGCGATATAAATAATAAATAAATGGCGAAAATAATAGCGAAATATACTTTATATATATATATATATATACATACATACACGCATGTACGTGCGCGCTATAAAAAATAAAATCGTATTTCGTTTACCGGTAGTTTATACGCGAAGGTGATATTGGTGGACGTAGTGTATACGTATATATATATATATATATATATATATTTATTACGGTTACGTTTAATAGCTACGACATCCGTCGTTCGAGAGAGCCGTTGTTGTTCATGTAGATCGGTTGCGTGAGAATGATCTCGTTGTCGACCAGGCGGCGGTCGGGAGAGGCGACCGCTACGTTGGTGACGGTCGTGAAAGTCGAATAGTTGGGTGGAGCCGTGTTCAATTCCACTTCGTCGCTGATCGAAAACGCTCGGTTCAGGGCGCTCCGGAACGTGTTCATCCGACCGCAATGCTTCGCGCTGTACGCCGGCGGTGGCTGCCCGGCGCCGAAAACCCCGAAATCGAAAAATACCGCGTAAAAAAAAAACCGAACCTCCGTGTCAATCGCGCGGTTGTTTCCCTAGGCGGGATGTTCGTTCACGGCGCCATTCGGTCGAGGGGTACACGCGTCACGCCACTATAGTCTACTACACGCAGTGTCCGTCGAATTTTAGGCCGTTCCGCTTTATAATATTTTCGTGTTTGTCGCGTGCGCGCGCGCGCCCCTTATTAAAACGCGCGGGAACAAAATAATAATACGTCGTCGTCGTTCGACGATACCGTTCCTAACCCAACCTAACCCGCCGGTCGGTTTTAATGGAACGAATCATCGTCAATGATGACGAGTGACGACAGGAGGGGGGCGTATCAGAGATAGACAGCGTCGGATCGATCGTGACCGAGAATCGACGACACCGGCACAATTCTTCGTTCGGGAAAATGGCGCGGCGTTTCGCGATCGATTCAGATTTGTCGATAATTCCGCCGACGCGATACCCGCGAGCGTTCGGCGGGGGTACGTGACGACGGTTCAGATTCGGCTCGTATTATTTCAAACCGCGCGTGTCGCGTTGCCGAATTTCGTCGTAAACCCTGCACAGGCGAGACGGATATTCGCGTAACACGTAATAATGGAAGAACACACGAGGACCCAAAGTACCCTTCGAGCGGACACTCCGTTGGTGGCAGACGCCGCGGCGAGAGGTGAATAAAACACGGTGCTGTTATACGTTCTGTACTCGAAACGATTGAAAAATATCGAGGACGAGAGGCGACAAAATCTGGGACGAATGGCCAATTTACCGGGTCGCAGGGACGCGGTGGTCTCGTGTGTAGGTTTTGGCTTTCAGTTGTGCTCGCGCAATTCGTGTGTACCAACGCAGAAACGACGCGTTTTTTTTTTTGTTGTTCGGCCGGCAGTATGCGGAGCGCGTGGTGGCGTAGGAAGAAACTGTAATCGAAGTCGATATTATTATTTAACGCGCGAAAAAGTGACGGGGCAAAAGATACGGGCGTAAAATTAACGCGTGGTATGTTTGAAAACGGTTACTACTCTATACCTGGTTAGTGTCGATAGGAACTTTGAGATCTTTTTCGATGTCGTCGTAACACGGCGGTCTGTTCTGCATTTTCTGCTTGACAAATTCGTTCAATGAACTATCACTGGCCGTTCTGCTCATCGACTCGAATCTACAAAAGCTGCACCTGGAAATTGCAAACACCGCTGCGATCGATTTTCGTTCGTAGTAACACGCCAACAACGGACGACCGACCGACCGTAAATGCAAAAGCCCAAGTCGATTCCGAACATCCAGCGGTCTAAGCGTTCTGTGTTCGACAATTCGTCCACGAATTTTTACGCCGCCGAGCCGAGTATAATTCAACGAACGTACGTAAGCGAACACCTTAATTCTTTTATTCAACTTCCTCGGACTGATTTCGTCCCTATACTACGTCACCGTTGCTCTACATTTCTAATCTTCAATCTATTCCGCCCAGACTAGCCGACTTCGATGCCATATACAAAAATATCGTTCTCGATATTCCCGAAACTACCCGGCGGTTTCACAATTTAATCTTGCCTGGATCTTCTTGTATCATACAATTTAATTGATCCCATACATTACTGCCGTCTTGTGCTTATAATAAACTTGGTCTTAATGATACACCATTCTAGGCTCTACATATTTTGTATATAATTCATGATCTCTCACATCATTTTTGTACGCTAAACGTTTAGTCCTGTCCAATTCTGTAAAAGTTCCTTAGCATCCCTTCTGATCTTCCCTTTATCTTTAACACATATTCCGCGAACTTTCCGTAAAAATCAAAATCCCATTTATTTGCCGTCTAATTAGTTGTTTTTTGTTTTACTTATGTTAAACACGGTGCTGTTAATCTAAGTTTATAATATTTAATAATATTTTGTTAACTTACCAGATATATTCGACAATTTAATTAATTGTAACTTATATGAAGTCGGTTAACAAAAATTATTAGTTGCCTAGCTTTGACTTTTTACCAAAGGTATTAAATACCTTTGGTAAAAACATACTTTCGATAAAAATAATCGTTTATTTAAAAAAACAAACAAGAAATTACGGATATAATATATATTTTTACGAATGTTTGTCGCAGTCTTGTCGATTTGGACAATATATTTCGTCTTAATTTCGTTTATCTGTTTATACGAAACTCTTAGTGTACTGAACCGGGCGTAAACCATCGAAACCAAAAGAAGGTCCAACACGGCTCGGTAGTTCGAGCGTTTCGTTTAGACGCGACTATTCGCTGGTTACAAACGAACCGATTGTAAAAAGGCAGAATCGATATTGTTTTCGTTCCGACCATACAACCCATAAATTCGTATAAATCGCCTTCGGGATAAAATTCTAAATGCGCGAGAGAATAAAAACGGACTTGACTGTCACAAGTCTCCTCGGCGTTTCATTTTTAAGAAAATTATAAGGGCAACGCCACACACACACACACACACACACACACACACGCACGCACGCACGTGTACACACACACACAGAGACACACACACATACATACATACACATATATATATAAAGAGAGACTAACCACTATCTTGCTGAAGGAAATATGTAAACACATACCTGAACAACGTTTTCCTGATTACCGCAATGAAAGTGATGGCCAGAAAGACGAACGCGAACGATACCGAAAGCGTGTTGGCCAACTGAATGCCCAGCGAGGGCGTGTACCTGCCTCTGTAAACGATTGAACTGTACGGTTATTGACGGACGACGTCTATCGTTGGAAACGAGCAAACGACGTCGAGCGAATTCGAGCGGAGAAAACGCGCGTTGACGGCAATGTGATGGCTGCCAGGGGGTTGTCGTCGATTTCAAAGAAAAATGTCGATTTTCGCTTCCCCATGTACATAACCGCTGTAACCAAATTCGGTTTAAAAGGGAAGAAAGGGAGAGGGTGGAATTGAAAATCGAACGAAGTGATCGTCATACATTTATTTTTGATACAAAATCGCGATATTTTAAAGTGTTAAACAAAGGAAATTCGTTTATTGGATAAAGTTAATGAACTACAAATGTTTGACATCGTCAGGACACTACGCTTTAGTAGAAAGAATAGTTACAAAATTTTGGAATTTTCTACGTCGCGTACAACAACGGTTTCCGTATTTTCGTGTCGCTGTTCTGTGATCAAAATTTTGGTAGAACCGTAGTAAATAAAAGTGCGTTTTCTAAATTAACCCGAGTTTAAAACGACGATACATTCCCTGCGAATAATAGGACAATCCGTCATTTTCGGTAATTTTATTTATCGCGAATTTTTTGGAAACGGCGCGTTCTATAAAACATAAGTTTCGGACAAATTTAAAAAACAAGATTCGCTTCGTAGAAAATCAAGGAAAAAACGTTTCGTCGTGTTTGCGTTATTATTATTTCAGAAATCGTTTTACACAGACGACGCTTAAACTCGAATTATATTATTGACTTAAATTTAAAAAAGATATGTCCACGAACGTATAAAAACGGCGTCTTGCGTACGGTATTCGATTTATTATAATTAATCAGAAAGAAAAATAGTTTATTAAAAGTTTATTACCGTGGATAAAGTGAACGCGCATCTTTGTAGGGAATAAAACATTTCGCTTAAAGGGAGCTCGCTCGTTTTCAAATGTCTCCTCGGAATCCGCCACACACTTAATTCGGGCTTGGCTGTAATCGCCGACTACCGTGCGAGGAAACTACACAATATCTAGTTATACGGAACGATTGGAGCGTCCACCCGATTTCAAAAATCCACGTTTATTTTTGAAACGGAAATACAGGGACACATTAAATCGCGTTCTTAACACAATGCGGCGTCACAGGTATGTTAAATATGATGACCTTCGTCGGCCTCGTGCACGTCTACGCGGTAATTCGAATTTCTTCCGAAACGTTGCCGAAGCGCGTGTCCGCAGTGTTCCACATCATTCGTGGCTACTGTCCCCGCTATGGCAGTCGTTCTCTGAACTTCGTATAAACTGTGTGTGTCTTTATCGAGGTTACTTAAATACGCATTTTTCAAATCGGACGAATACCCTGCACATGTAAAAAGTGCATCCCAAATTTTAGCGTCTTGGGTTCATTGTGGATTGCATTATTCGTCCAGATTATGAGCGGTACACGATTTTAAAATTTAATTTTTAATTTTTATTAAAAAAAAAAACGTTTTCGCGTATTAATTAAAATCTATCATATATATTGAACGATCGAAAAAATCGGGTTTTTTCTATTTTGGGTACACGCGTCTCCCACATAATCACTCTACTTCGTATCGACGTCGTCGATATTGTGTTCGTTATACTTACAGACATTCTTCGTCCATTCCGGGTTTACACACGCACATGTCGTTGAAACAACGCGTAGCTTGAGGATTCTGACAACATTGGGTTGACGCACAGCTCTCTTGGAACTCTATATATATATATATATATATATATAACGTAATATGGAGAACGCACAATGTGTATATATATAATCAGTATAGTTTGGATCTTAATGTACTAAAAAATAAAAACGCTCTTAAAAAGTTGTGATCCAACGAACTACAAATGTCACGTATTAGACGAAAAAACCGAGAAAATGTTCCAAACGTATATAAACATTTGTTTCGTTTCATTTCGAGATTATTATTCTAGGATAAAATTATTTCAAGACTTGCGTTTACGCATAAGCTTTGCAGTGCCGCGACGATATTTTGTACCTCATTTTTTTTTTGTACACGACGATTAAACACTTGTGAGGGGACTTAATTCCTATTCGTTCTACCATTCTAGTCAGTAATGAACGTTTATCATTAATATACTACGAGGAATATAGTAAGATTTAATTTATTAAATTAATTTATTCTGATATTTTTGTTAAAAATCAGTAAAACGTGTTTTGAACACGAAAATGATATTTTAAAAACTATATATTTTACAAATTATCTTTAATCATCATTAACGTGAAGTATTCATAAAATTGTGCAACTTTGTTACTGTTCTCTAAAATTTAATGTTCCAGTTACGAAATGCTTTTCGAGTTAAAAATTTTTTTTTAGTGATTTTTAAGTTATTAAGTAGTTTTTCAAGTTTTTAATAATTTTAATTAATTTGATATCAATAATTATGTATTACAAAACGTTTAGAATATATATATATATATATATATACGAAAAATAATTGAAACTCCTAATTTAATAATTGTTTGATTAGGCTAAATACGAAAAATCTATTATGTGTGATATAATATATAAAAAATGCGATTTTCGACGTTTTTAATAAAACGTTGAAATTTTGGCATTAGTAACATCAATAGGATATTAACTAAAAACGATCTCGTAACGTTATTAACATTTAAATGAACAACTACGAAGTCGTTCAAAATTTGATCGGAACGGCAGCTGGAAATTAGACCCAATTGATAGGGGCATTGAATTGTTTAGAGGATCGTAAAGAGAAAAAATAAATTGTAAGTATTTCGTGTTAAAATCTGCTTCTCGGCGATAATCATGGTGCGTATAATATGGATCGACGGACGACGTAAAATAAACGAGGTTTTCGGAGACGGTTTTTTGGAAAAAATGGACTTACGCGAGCACAGTTGACAGTACGTTTTTCCCGATGTCCTATTATACACTTGATAGAAGTTCTGGTCGCACAAGCACAAGTGGTTGTCGCACCTACTGTAACCGTACGTGGCCAGACACTGGTGACTGTTGTCACAATAATGCACAGGTGTGGGTAGTATCGGCTCTGTAAAAAGTAAACACACCGAACGAAAATATTATACGGGAAAAAATTAGGCAGGCGATCGTTATACGTGTATACCTAAACTAACGCGGGGCGAGTATTTATTTTATACACGCGGGTATTGTTCCGGCGGAATTTACGGTAGGAAAAAAATCGGATTTTCGTTTTTGTTTACGCGACGTCATTTACGCGCGTCATCCGCGTCTCCGGCTTATTTAATAAGTACGTTCAGCGATCGAGCGCATGTTTTCGAGAGTTTTCTGACAAATTATCGTTGTCGCGTTACAATTGTACGGTACGTTCACGTCTAAAATTATCTGGGCGCGCACGGAGGGTTAGTGAACCGTCACATATCTTGAGGAAAAAAAACGGCGATGCACTTAAGTTCAAGGTTTGAGATCTTCAACACGCGCGGCGTCTGTTGACGTAAATCCGCGTTATACAAGAACGCGGCTGCGAAAGATATTTCGTGGCAACAATTCTCGCCCAGCGTCCGATTAGGCTCCTAACACTTAAGTACACACATACACACATTCGCGTATATATATATATATTTTTTTTTATACGTAAACTTTAGCGTAAATAGAAGCGCGTAAAAAATAAACTACGATATATCGTACGTACGTACACGTCGACGCAAACTTACCGGCGGATTCGTGGTCCGGAGCCGCAACAGCAGAGGTGGACACCGTGGTGGAGCAGCACACCGGCGCCAGGCCAACGACGAAGACCAACGTGACGGCGCACGTGAAAACCGTTACGAAATGCGCGAGCATAACGGATGGGCGCGCGTACATACGTTATAATAATAAATTCGGAATATCAATAATAATCAACGATAATGAAAATCGCGTTACGAACAAAAAAAAAAACGGACGGTACGGCGATTACTAATCAAAGGTCGAATCGAAAACGATCGCATGGCACGGCGGTGTGGGTGGCGCACACCGTAGCGGAAGGCGCCTAACGACGCGTTTACATCGGAACGGGCGGATAAAAAACCGGCAATACAACGGCGCGCGGGTGTACAAATTTTTATATCCGGTTTTAAACAGCCGCGCGTACGCAAAAGGTAATTTTTATGTTACTCTCCTCGCTGCCGTACAGGTGTCTAACGTGTGTAAAGCACCCTCTGACGATGGTATATATTACTCCGATCCATCGATATATACGAAACGTTCATTGTCGAGCGCATTCGCGTTCGGCGGGTGTACGTACACTACGATATTGGCGGCGGCGGGCCAATGCGCGCACGACTACTTCGCGGAGACGAATGAGGACGGGAGAGCGTAGAGAAAAATGTTAGCAAATTCGTATACACGCGCACACGCGTACGTGTATATTATAACGGGCGAGATAAAAACCGAAGAGCTGCGAATGATAAAAACCACCATATATATATATATATATATAAAACAAACAATAATGTTACATCGACGAAATGTTTACGTACGTACGTGCGTCGCGTATTACGGTAATTACGATACGATCAAATAATAATATCGGGCTAGCGTAAAGATTGTGGCGAGTTCGACAACTGCGCGAGGAGTACACACATACGTATACACGACGACGAATTTTCTGTACCATATTGTTTATATTGTAAAGGCGCATCAAGTGGGGTGTGGGGACGTGTACACGTAAGATCGCACGGTTTATACTAAGTACCACCTGACTCAGGTTGTGTGATACGTATGTAAAAACGACCCGGTGCAAACTGCAAAGTATATACGCGGTTTATATAATATATATATTATCGCGCGAAAAAAGGTAATTGAAATCAACGAACACAACGTTTAGTGTACATTCAACAGGCGTGTATATATATATATTTTTCTATTATACGTATAAATATATGTATAAAATCGCGTTTAATTTGTTTTAAATGTAACCAATGTTTACCAATTTACACGTGTCGCGCGCGGTCCATATTTACAACGTGTATATAAATTGTTTTTGTAAACGCGTTTTCGTTTGTTTTTACGCTTAACCCGAAATTTCCAATTTCGTTCGTTCGATTCGGTGGTTTCAGTTGGTCAACGCCACCAGGGCTTTCACAACGTCGCCGTGACATTCTCTCAATGTTCTCTCCGCTAACGGTTTGGATATTTCCATTTCTCTTATCTGTAGGGGAAAAAAATCAACGTTAAAATGACGACTAATTAAAGGGGACGCGTTATTTATTACAACGTACATCGTCGGTTTTGTTGTAATTCGGCAGTACGCGTTACGATCGTTGTTATTGTTTAGCGCAACAAACGCACGTATTAAATGTTATCTGACCATTGACGTATACAATGACTAACAAGCGAAATAACAACGATTGTTATTTGGATCCGGCACAACATCGTGGGCTCAGTTAGTCCAAAGAAAATGATATCAGGTTGATCAAACAACGAAAACATGTAACAACGGTGTGTGTACAATAACTGAACTATGGAACCGTCGCTAGAATAGCGACGAACGATGGTCGATTATTCGTTTTTCGAGTACACCAATAAATAAAATACTTCTTTAAAATATCAACCACGGTTTAAAAATGAATCGTAAACGTGTAAATAAAATAAAAAATTCAAATTTGCAAAATGGAATTGGATACGTTGTATAAACTGTTATGGTTTAAATGTGACGGGTCGACGAAAAATAAACTTAACATAATATTTTACCGGACAAGAGTAATACGTAAGCGTACAATGGTGGGTGGGAGCGTTGTCCTAGGTCGCGGTAAATAGTAAAATCGCGATAATTACGGAAACTGTCTGAACGGTTAAAAACGCTATGTGTAATCTGTCGTTACGTGAATAAAACAAGAGAGAGAGAGAGAGACAACATTGTTGATTTAATATTAGCGAAGTATATATTCGATTTATTCGAATCGGAGACCTATATTTTATAAATCGCCGTGTCGGCGCGACGGTACGAATATTGAAACTGTGCCGAGAACATTGTAAACGATTATTTTAATTGAATCGAAGAACCGCGCCGGCGCCGGGTCAACGTTGTTTTAAATTCTGAACGACGCCGCGGCGTGACGACAAAAATTACGTGTCGAGCGCGTGAAAATATCTGAACGATATACGTATAAAGGATCATCTCGCGCAAAACGAGGAGAACAAAACGGAAATGTCGCACGCCCAAACCACGAGTCGATAATAATTAATCGATTTATTCCGGCGTACGAGAACGCGTTAATTGATAAACTCGTTCCATCGTACCCACTTACAGTAGGTATATACCGCGGGTATATTATATTGCGCGCTGCACATACACCGAGTTTGATCGAACGCGTTTTTGTATTTGTTAAACACAATGTTCTTAGTCACTCAACGGTAAAATGATAGAAATCGACAGAATCGGGATAAAATAAACGTTAAAAAGTACGTGGCACGTCTTTTCGAAAATCATTTTTCGGATCAACTCGAAACTAAACGTTGTTGGATATTGTACGACGTATCGTTAATACGTTCGACTTCAAACGTTTACAAGTCTTTGTACGATACGATATACGCGCGTCAATAACTGTATGACGATTGCGCGAACCAAAATACTCTATCGTATATAGGAATATTGTACGTTATATATTTCTTTCTTAAACAAGACGATTGACAACCGAACTTAAATTGTACACATAGTAGAAAACCTTCAATATGCGGTTATGCGAAAAATGAATTGCTGTTCTGCGAAATGTACTTAATTGTTATCGTACCGTTTTTTGTTTTTGTTATTAAGCAAAAATACGAAGAATTTGTATAGATATTTAATATTTAATAATAAGGGTACGAAGACACGTCGTGATTGCTGAAATATTGGTTAAAATTAAACGCGAAACCGGCGACTGTAAGGAATATCGTTAAACCATTCGTGTTTTATTTATATTATAAAAAACGTTAACGTTTATGTACATAACGTTAATAGAGACATTAAGACGGTGTAAAGACTAAATACTTATGTTGAAAATATCAAAACAAGTTATACAACTACAGCTAGAATTAGATGTAATAATCTCAAATATGGGGACGAAGGGAAAAACATCACAATCTATCGAACCCGTATTAATTATGTACATAATTGAGTCATAAAATAACACTCGAAATATAAATATAGAAAGATATATTAGTATTTAAAACACTTATAGGATTTAAATATTCCTATATCGGTAAAGTATCCAAGTAATTTATTGTCAACGTTTTTTAATCTTTAATATTTATATCGTTCATAATTGAAAAAAAATCAAACAAAACGTAAATAACCTAATGAAAACTTAGAATCGTTTTTTTCACCAATTAAAAGAAAAAATTATCGAAATATTAATAAAGTAATTTAAAGCCTTAAATCAAACGTAACAGGTATCTGTACTTGATGATAGTCATAAACTTCCTGGGTTCAAACTCTATATAGGATTTTATAGTTATTAAAAATTCGTAAATACAAAATCTTTAAGATTTAGATTAATAATAATTATACGTATAATTTAGTTATATCAAGAATACACACTATAGGATTTACATAAACATTTATAGTAATTTCGGATATTAGTTCTATCCTGATCATGCTTCTAAGGTTTTGATATACTGCTGCGATCAATCTACTTACATTTTTTCATAGGTACTTAAATTAATTATTTTATCTACAATATATATGGTATTAATACTATCTTTGTGAAATCAAAAATGTTTCTATTTAAAATTTTTCCTCAGAAATATTAAATTTTAAATAGGTACTCGTATTATATGTTGACGTGGAATGTAGTTTTTCTGTATACAAACATACTAACAAATCATTATAATTTAACCACAACCTATATTATCGTTACTTATCGGTTTATAAATAACGTTTAAATAATATTTTTTTTATGATGAATAATGTTTTATTTTGATAACTGCGCAATAAATACATAACTGTAACTATATAAAATAAATAAAAATGAAATTGTGCATAAACATTTTTATTGTACACACTTTTTAAGAGTATATTTTAAAGTTTTAAATTAACGAATATTACGTTTTCAGTCATAATAATGAAAATATATATTTAGGTTATAGGTAGAGACTAATGTAATATATTAAATGTGGAGTCGGTATAACCACATAATTTGTATTTTTCATGCAATAACAATACTTTATATCAATTGAACATTAAAACAAAAAATGATTGGATGCAATTTTGTGTCAAATATTTCATTAGACATGTCATTATATTTATATTTTGACAACATTATTAATAAGAATCAATTGGAAGGGATTGAACAGAATGGATTAGTTTATATTATTGGCACCAGAAATTTGGCAGAATACCCGTAGTGTAACAATAAAAGGTTCGCAAACCTCAATTTTAATAAATTATAGGTACGCACGATTTATGGATAATATTCGACAAACTGATACAAGATAACGTATTAATAAATGGGAAGATTTTTGGGAATAAGTGGTTTGTCAATTTTCGTCTTCACCATTGTGGGAACACTTTGAGGCATGTTGAAAGGCTATAATTTGAGCACATAATTTCATTATTAAACTATAATGCTTGATGTTAAAAGGGCACAAACAGTATATGATTATCATCAATAAGCTAAAATGACGAACGATTAATTTAAATAAAATAATATATATATAGACTGTGTACCTGATTGAACAATACGTTCGAAAGACCAACACACATATATGTACTTCAAAATTATAGTTATTATAAATTGACGGCGTTAGACTTACAATGAGTTCGACATCAGATTTCTTGATAGAGACTTTTTGCAATTCTTTTTCTTTTGCAATTTTGTC
>JAIPRN010000432.1:0-59240 GCA_025469175.1 Geopemphigus sp. TES_GeoC_2020 | reverse complement strand
AATTGAACATTAAAACAAAAAATGATTGGATGCAATTTTGTGTCAAATATTTCATTAGACATGTCATTATATTTATATTTTGACAACATTATTAATAAGAATCAATTGAAGGGATTGAACAAAATGGATTAGTTTATATTATTGGCACCAGAAATTTGGCAGAATACCCGTAGCGTAACAATAAAAGGTTCGCAAACCTCAATTTTAATAAATTATAGGTACGCACGATTTATGGATAATATTCGACAAACTGATACAAGATAACGTATTAAAAAATGGGAAGATTTTTGGGAATAAGTGGTTTGTCAATTTTTGTCTTCACCATTGTGGGAACACTTTGAGGCATGTTGAAAGGCTATAATTTGAGCACGTAATTTCATTATTAAACTATAATGCTTGATGTTAAAAGGGCACAAACAGTATATGATTATCACCAATAAGCTAAAATGACGAACGATTAATTTAAATAAAATAATATATATATAGATTGTGTACCTGATTGAACAATACGTTTGAAAGACCAACACATATATATGTACTTCAAAATTATAGTTATTATAAATTGACGGCGTTAGACTTACAATGAGTTCGACATCAGATTTCTTGATAGAGACTTTTTGCAATTCTTTTTCTTTTGCAATTTTGTCGGCCGCCTCTTTTAACCTCCTATCGCCAATGATGGTCATGGCCTACAAGACGGACATACAAATTACTATCTTGACAAGCGCCGTGTCCACGTATCCAAAAACGAAAAAAAAATTACCCCCGAAATATCGTCAGTCGATATCACTTCTTTTTCCTCGGCATAGTCGGTGACTTTTTCCAAATCGGCCGCGCCGCTGTCATATTTTACCGTTTTCTTAGCGTTCACGTCGTCTGTGGTATCGGTTTTTTCTTCGGGAACGCCGCCGACGCCATTAACGATTGGTTCTGCAGACATTTCGATTCGACGGTGACGTATTATGGGACGGAAGGTCAACACGATCGGACGAGATGAGGATTAACGTAGGCGACAATTTAATAATCGCGAGCGTTACACAACATCAAAACGCGGCGCGAGAACGTACGCACAAAAAGGCACGACGATCTCTTACAACGATACGCGTTATCACGACCGTTGACTGACTGTCGGTTTATTCGAACGTCAGAAGTTAGTGACGATATTTATACGCCACGGATTTCTAACCGAAACGAGACATTGAGCGTGTATATACGCCGCTGCTACCTTCGTACGTTCGGTTTCTGAACGGATGCGCGCGCAACAACAGCGACGGTATCCGGTCCGTTCCCGCCAAATTGATAATACACTGGGTGAGAAGGGAGTTTATAAAAGTAAAAAGAAATGTCCGTTTAATACGTATATCGTGCGCCGTTAATCGATCGTGGCGATTTCCAATTAAGTGCTTCTGCCAGACAATACTTTAACTAGAAAAATCGTTTTTTCTTTCTTTTTGTTCACGGATAACGTTCGAATTCGTTACGCGCGTAGTTCATTGTCACACTGTTTACGTTTTCACAACCTAATTTCGTATCGCGTTTGTTTTATATTTGTCGTCGGGTTTTTTTTTATTTCGTTCGTTCGCGTTCTTATTTTCTTCGTTGGATGCACGCCAATTTGTAGTCCAAGTCCTGATCAGGACTCCGTACGTTTACCTTTATTATCGTATACACTCGAAACTACGATACGCGTACGCTTCGTCTCGAATTTACTCGTTAAATCGAATCACGTTAATCGAATTCGCGTTCTTCTACGTGTCGACTGTCGCTGTTACTTCGTGTACGACATGCATGATATCGTAAACGAGGCGGGGAGTTATAGGAGCCAAAAAACGAAATACGCGTAAAAAACAATCGAAAATACGCGCTAACTAAATTAAAGAAACGCGTTAAAAGAACGTGTACGAAAAAAATTATTATCTCCCCTAAATTCATTCGTAAATGTATTTTGCGAAAACAAACGTAGCGGATACATTTTATTCGGTCGTTACCCGCCGTAATTATCTATAGTGGACGTTTACCGTGAATTTGCTTCGGGCGTCGATTAGTTTCGTTTATAGAAATTCGTATTTGGGCGTCCGTTACGTTTTCCGATTTCGTCCATAGTTTCTAATTAACCACCGTGGCATATATTATACGAGATTTACGTATATACGCTATTTCTTTACTTGGCGCGTTTGAATAGAGGCGTACACGTGAAATTACCGATCACGTGGACATATCTTGCAGTTGCGCTAACCAACGCACACACACACACACCCGAAGTTCTGTAATTTAGATGTTTTTGATAACGTACCGATTGGTTTAGTAATGGGTACGTTGAGATATGTGAAAATGGTTCGTGTAGGAATGTGGGGGGGAGTGATGAGGGGACCCCCCCCAAAAAATCTGTTTCTAGAAACGCGTTACTAGATCAATCACCCCTCTCCGGCACGACTAGGTGAGTAACGCGTTGGAAGCGTGGTGGATGAATTTCGCCGTTGTATCCGAAACGGTAGACGTACCGTCGTTGTTTGACCACGCGGAATTACTTAAGAAAACGACCTTTTACGTTCCGGTTACGACACGTGCTTATAGTACAGTAACGTATAGCACGTAGTTGATTGAAGTTGGTGATCGATGAAAAAAAAGCAAATACACGACTTTAAAGCTTTTGTATATATATATATATATATATATATATATATATATAAACACGCACGGACACACACAGAAGTTTAGGTAAAATAATAACAGATTATTAAATTATGACGAATTTCGTATACGGTCGTACATAATAATATATATATATATATATATTGAGAGAGAGAAGACTCGATGGAAATTGATTATAATAAACGCGTCGCGATCGCCATCGTTTTTGTGTATACATATGTAAGTAACGTGACTACGAATCGGTATAATTTATATGACGCGTACGCGACAATCTACCTGCGTTCGCTTAAACGTAATCTCCGCGAAATAATATAATACTCCCGCCGAATTAAGTACATTTATATATTTATATATATAGTTGTCTACACACGTCGTGGCGTGTACGTCATAGTAGTAATAATAATGTTTGCGGAAACTATTTGCTCAACTCGGGGAATATCAACGGGTACGGGTTGTTCGGATCCAACGTGTCCGTACTGATGGGGGTCGGCGGCCTCGGGTCTTGTTCGGTGCAGCCGACCAACCAGTACGTGACCACCGCGCCTTTGCCCTTCAGCTCGACGTCGCCGCGGAGCTCCAATTTGAATGTCTGGAACGTGTCCAATATGTGCTTGGTCGCCCAGCTCACGTGAATGCGCAACGCTGAAAACGTACAACGCACTCGTCGTTCAGAGAAAATACGGAAAAAGGAGTTTAAATGGGCTGGGAGGGTAATCGACTTATTATATTGCACGAAGGTTTCCTCGTCCGATAGTGGAAACGTTCCGTCTAATAATCAACGCGTGATTAAGTTACTACGATATTTCGTAATAGTTTGGTTAAAAACCACGAACCGCGCCAAAATACCGATTGTTTTCGACGACCGAATTTTCGAGTAACTTCATATTTTTGTATATATATGAGGGAAGGAGGGATTATCGACGTTAAAATAGACGGAAAATCATTTACACGCGTTCGTTTTAATCGTTTAACGTTCTATAACGTAGACAAAACAATATAGGTTGACGTTTGAAAATCTATAGTTTTCATTCGCCTGAAAATCTTCGCGGATTTAATCGTCGGCTCACGATTAAAAACGAAATCGCTCGGTATCCACGCGACATTTTTTTTCGATTCATAATTCTTTGAAGTACTTACGTTCTCCTGTAGATTCCATTCGGGACGCGGTGTTGACTGTGTCTCCGAAAAGACAATAGTGTGGCATTTTTTGACCGACAACGCCAGCACAGACGGGCCCTGTAAAATGCACCGTAATTATTCCAAACGATATATTACGACATTTTTTTGGCGGACGACAGAAGCATATTTACGTTTTAGTATCGTAACAAAAAAACGAAACGAACGAATCTTCCTGTATATTATGTTAAGTTTTGTTTGTCCTACAGTAAAGCGGGTACTATAGCATTCGATAGAGTTTATTTGTAACGAAAATTTAACGTCGAATACAATTCCCGTGTTTCGTCAAGTCAAATTAATTTTTTATAAATATATATTATATCCGAATCAAAAAAAAAACATTCAATTATGTCGCTGAAAATAATGAAATATTACTATTAGTGTTTTTTAATTACGTACCTATCGTTTTATTACCCAATCACCGAGTAAATTATAGTTTATCATTTGATTAACACACACACACACACACATAGATTATTAGTTTGAAAAATGTGTACTTTTGTATCGTCGCAATCAACGGAAACAAATAAGGGTTAATTATCGTTCAATATTGTGTCACATATATATATATATATATTTAATTAGGGCCAATTGATTAAGCGCGACGATTGGCGAATGCTTATAATTTGCAATCAACGAGTGTGTGCGACCGCATTTGTAGATTATTTCGTATCGTTCTGTTGACAGGGTGAGGTAGTAAACCAGCTGATTTTCATAGTGTGTTTAAACAAAAAGTGGACGAAAATTAATTATTAGTATATTGGCGATTTAAACCGAAGTAAATTACGCGGCATTCATTTTTAAAACGATTTCTCCCAGTTTATTATCGTTCTGATTAAAAAAAAACAAACTCTCTAGATTTACTGACAATTCCGTTTTGAATTTTACAAGGAAATTTTTCGATAATATCCACGTTTATGTTTGATAATCAGCTTTCCGAACACATTTCAACGTTCATCTTTAGATAATTTTGTTTCAGACGTTTTTCGTCGAACAGCGTTGCTCGTTTCGTAATATTTTCGACCAGAGCGAGATGCCGTTTGATTTTCGGTCAGAATTTATAGCCGAAGACGGTGGGAACGCTGATGTTTTAGGTACTGTTACTCGTGGGTATAAATCGACGAGTCATGTTGATTGCTTGTGTTGTATTCGAATTCCGTTTTATTTTTAAAATTTTTCAATATTTCGAGATTAGTGTACGCCAAAATGTACTTGTCAAGTATGGCCACAAGGAAGTCACGCGCTAGCAAGTCTGGCGATGGAGTTGGTCGAAGATTACTTTGTACATATCGTTTTTACAAATGTGTTTAAAAGACTTTCCATCCGGCCGTTGTGAAAAGTAGCACCGTGTTGTCGAAATCAAAAGTTTATAGAGAAACCTTGTTAGTTACCTGTCAGTTTTGTGTTAAACAAAAAGTACGGTCACGACGCGGAATTTTGCATCATACTCGGTTATCTATAGTGATGATGAAGTTCACGAGATTGTTTCAGATTTACAATAACAATTTTGCTTGTCAAAAAACTGTTCAGACGTAAAAGTGTGTTTGATCGGACATCCGAATATCGCGAATAAAGTTGCTGTTCTCATATTTTCGAATCGACGTATTTTAACGAAAAAAATATTACGAATATTTTGTTATTTTAGCGTTGGCGTATATTAAATGTAGAAATAAAGAAAAACCGGCACGCTATTTTCAATCTAATACTGTCAAGTTGGGTTCTCTCGTCGGCAAACGGACGTTGAGAAAATCGATTTGCGAAATTGGCCATTTTACTGCCCCGCCTTTTACGTCTTTAGATACGCGCGTTACACATTTGTACGACGGGTTTATTATAATTCATTTCGAGAGAACAAACGAACGGGATTTTGTTCGTTTCCTTTCGTTCGATTCGGTAAAATACTTTGAACGTTAGGAGAAATTGTCAACGTACCTGTATGGATTCCGATTCGAACTTTGAGTTGAGCGTCGGGTTTGTGTTGAATGGTGAACATTTGGACAGCGTCTAGAATAGCCAGAGCCATAAGCGCGATTTCTTTGGCGTGGTTGTCGCCGTTTCTTTCCGGTAATCCAGAAACGACCATGTAAGCGTCTCCGATAGTTTCGACCTAAACGATCGATGTTCTCGTATACAATAATCGCCGATACAACCGTCGTAATAGTCGACGAACACGCGTGACGGTCCCGTTAAGCGAATTATATCCTGAGTTATGAAATTGAGCTACGGTACACGCCTAACGAATATTTATCCGATCGCCCGATTTGCAATAGTTACAAATTTGATTCGGTAATAGACATTTCACTTTCATTTTGCGTTTTTCTAAAAATAGGTCCTCGTTACGCGAGGAATAGGAGCGTTAGAGTTATGATTTGAGGAAAGAAATGGAACGCAGGAAAGATAAAATTGGCGTCGTACTCACGGTTTAACGGAGTGTTGGCGGAGTATACATAAGTACTGGACTCGGTCGTTATAGCGCGGTCTTTAGGGATTTTTACGTGTAACGGAATTTACTCCCAACACGTTTGGTTAGGGGACCGGCAAAGGCAATGTACGGGTCCCGAAATATCGTACGTTTTGAATAATCCTATACGTATCCTAAAACGGGACGAACAAAATTAGTGGAGGAATTTAAGAATTGGTCGGCCGGCAAAGATAATTGGTTGATTATTATTGGTATAGTACGTGAAGGAAACGCGAATATTGTGTATACGATTTCACGAACGTGGGGTCAGTAAATGAAATTATTTATCGTTATTATTTTTGTTAGATAATATCGACAGATCGTCAATGGTAACAATCGATATTTAGTGTTATTATTATTTATTACAATCTCGAAAACGAATTTGGATTCGACACGAAGATTGATTACTTGAGATCGACTTTCTTTCTTTTTAAAACGATACTTATATTTAAATCGTGAAACAACTGTCGTTCTTTGTAACAAATTCGATTTCGTTTTCATTAATTTGATTGGACTTCTAGGTTGTCCGATACGTTTGACAAAAAGCGGCAGGTATCCAATCACATTAAAAGCATAAATGAAATTTTGTACGGAGAAAAAGTATATATATATATATATATATATATATATATATATATATGACAACAATGTCGAAAACATTTTCAATTATATATATATATATATATAGGATATTAGAATTTTACATCGGTTATATATAAATATACGGTGGTTGAAATGGCTAAAAATAAGTGGACGATAGGGCGGGCGGGTTGATAATTTGTTAGTACCTTAATATCACCTCAGTGCTTGAATATGGAATAAATCAGTAGAGGGACCCAAAGTGTATTAAACATTTGCGTTCCGAAAAGCTGAAATATCTAATTAACTCCGCTTCGTTCTCTGTATGCCACTCGATTACTATCATAATTTTTATAAATCACGGTATACAATCGTAAATAACAACTTTTTATAAAAAAAAAGTAAAAATTAGGATTAATGGCTCGACTCGGCATTATTATAATACTTATTTATATTGATATTGACGTAACAACGCGCTAAATAAATAAATTTTCCCGTAAATTATATTTTAAACTTTTAAAACGTTTTTTTCGTTAAATCGATTTCTTTATACAGAGAAATAAGTCATAAATAAATAAGAAATAAGAATTTTAAAAAAATCCCCGATTTCGCGAAAAATTTACCAATTTGTACATAATTATTGTATTACATTTTCAGGACTCCGATTGTTGAATCGACAATTGTATTAAGTTTTAAACATAAAATATCGGAAACTATCGTAACTATCAAAATGTTTTAATTAGACCGAAATTTCGAATAATAAATAAAAACGACGTTCGGTTTGGCGAAAATCGTACGTGACGAATATTTTATCGATTTCTAGCAATAAATACCCCGGCGATTATACGCGCGTTTAAAAGTCGAGACGCGATTATATATTTGTTCACAGATTTACGATCGTGTAAACGTGTTTTCTTTTTACGCCGTCGATATTAAAAAGACGTCGTTTACTCGTCGATAAAATAAAGTGGACGGCGATTTTTGTTTAAAAATAGTCCGTTTATGCTTGTAAAACGAAAACCGCACCATACTCGTGCAACGATCGAATCCCACGCGGAACGCGAAAGCGTTTCGATAAAGATTATTTCGATTCAGAAAAGCGCGAAATTGTTCCGAAGTATGATAAATACCTTATACACGTCGTAGAACCCTATAATGCGGTCGAATGTGCTGTACAAATCGTTTAAGAGGTTTACCACCTGAAAATCGAAATGACAGTGGTGCGGCGAATTAAACGAAAATAAAAATTCGTAAACCGATCGTTTACCTGCATCGGGGAACTCTGAGCACACAGGACGGTAAAACCCACGATGTCGCTAAAATAAACGGTGACGTTTTCGAATTGTTCCGGTTTAACCATTTCGCCGGCCATTAGTTGTTGGGCGACTGGTCTGTAAAATTAAAAAAAAAAAAAATACAAAAACCGATTATACGTTTTATTAACTCGTAACCGTTATAGAAAAAGAACGGTCGTCGGGACCACCCATAAGTGGTCGTGTCTAATTGCTAACCTGGGCAGTACTTGAAATAATAGTTCTTCCGATCGACGTTTTTCTTGACTCAACTGATCAGTTTTCTCTTCAACCAGAGCTTCCAAATTGTTCGCGTACTGTTCCATTCTCAACACCAAGTCGTCCATTAAATTCTCGCAATATCCTCTGTAACAATAAGACGACGAATGGTTACCAGAATTGCGCGCGCGCGCGTGTACGTATATCGGTTACCTTGTTATCTGCCTGACGATACTTCGCATAATGTCGAAACCCGGTCTCTCTTCTGGTATATCGTTCCAACATCTTTGGATGAGTTCGGACAAAGGTTCTGGGCAATCGTGTCCAGATATATCCGGACGGAAGTACGGTTCTTCACGTTTCTCGACTCTTTCCAAAATGTCTAATTTACCCAAAATTAATATTAGTCCGTTTTGTAGGCGTACGTTTTTTTTTTTTTTTTAGTCACTCATGTCGCGTACGACGTAAGTCCTGCGAATTTCGAAGGAGAAAGACAATTGTAATAACGGTATTGGAACATAATTTATCCCAAGCGAGTGATTGTCGATACGTCCGAAACTAATGAACTATTCGAATTTCGTTTCAAACTCGGTAAAGAATGCAACGGAAACGTACGCAACGATTGAAAGTGGGGACGATTCTTTAAGTCGTTCCGTGACGGCTTAATCGTTTCGAGGACGGTCGGTAGTCGACTGAAGATGAGCCACGTTCGGGGAAACCGTAGACAACCGGTAACGACGACGTTGCGGCGACAATTTTTCGAACAGTCGCGAAATGACCGCCGATTAACCGTCGGTGAGTTAGCGAACGAGGCGGCGGAATCTAAAATCGGGTCTCGTCGTGAAACGTTTATAACAGAAAATGTATAGCTGCTAAAAGAAAAATGACGAAGAGGTTCTTGGTTTCATTATCATTACAATGCGTCAGCACTGTTCAGCGCTGTGGATGTTTGACCGATAAAAATATACCCGTGGTCCCGCGCCCTCCCTATTCTCCCGACTTGGCCCCGTGTGATTGTATTCTCCTTTTCCCGAGACTAAAATCCGCGATTCGGGACGGTTTCGAGATGTAGAGGAAACTGAAGCGAACGCGGCAATCGAACTTACCGGCCGTAATAATTCCGAAGGGCTTTCAAAAAAAAAAGAAATGCCGAGACCACTGCATACCGTCCCGGAGGTGAGTATTTTGACGGAGACAACACATCTTTAAACGCCGCGTAAATTATTTTTTGTAATTATCGAAAATAAAATTTCGGTACGTTTTGAACACAACTCGTACGTTCGGGAGGAGCTAACGCTATTGACGTATTATTCGTTACCGCGATGTTTTTATTATACTTTATCAAAACGCTTTTAAAATATTATTTCGTCGGGAACGGCGCGGATTTATTTGATTATATTTATTTTTATGCCAGGCACGTTTTGAAGAAAAAATCGTTACATAATATACTTCTTTTAGAAGCCGTTAAGAATATATATTTGAAGCTTACCGGTACAGATTATCCCTTAAGATTTATTATTAAACTATTTTATGTAGTGTATATATAGAATAATCCGGAATTTAAATTAAAATTATGTACGAATACGTACGGACTTTGTGTGAGGTCAATGAGCTCGAAACTTTTAACATAAAATAACCGATGTAAAGTAAACGCGAGAAGATAGTTAATTTTAAAAACATTCGACTTTACGGAAACGGAACGAATTATATTAATTTTTAAAATTCGCGGAGACTAAAAAATTCTAAACTAAGAATTCTATTATTAGAACCATATAAATAACTGCCGTTGATTGCTTTGCGCGTCCTCGATTAAAATTAATAGCGATTTTATAGTTCGTTCACATTTTTACGTTCTATCCAAGTTAAAACGATCGAGTCGAGTTTGACCTCGAAACATCATTGGTTATAAATCGGTGCGCATGGCCAATATTGCCGTTTTATATGCGGGAAATTTATCCAGGATAACCCTAAATATATATATATATTAAATAGGGCACGCATCTGCTACCGAACTTATATAAATATTAACGCTTACGTAATAAATGATATACGAAACTGCGCGACGCGCATAATTTACATATTAGTAGAATACGGACGGAAAAAGGATCGAATTGTTTGTTTATTTTTTAAATTGCGCGGGGGTTCGGTTTGAATGTATTTTTGAGATCGCGCGCACGAATATACGTCGTATTATTGTTTTACACGTTACGGTTAAAAAAAAAAGGGGAAACAAACGATTACCTTGAGTAGTCAAATCGTTCTTGACAAATTCGTAGGGTCCTCCGCGCACGACTATTTCTTCCAAGACAATGGCGAAACTGTAAACGTCTCCTTTTTGTGTGGCCGGTATTAAGTTCGCAGTGTGTTCGGCTAGAAGTTCCGGAGCTACCCACAATAGTTCTTTCGGAAATAAAATAATTAGAAAATACGCGTATAATAATAACGATATGTTAATAATAATAAAATTATTTATTATATATAGTAATATAATAATAGTCGTATTACGATCGTTTTGATATATTTCCGCGATTGTAAACGAACGACATAATTAACGTCGTATCTTAAACAAACGGAGCATTACGTATAGAGAACGCCGATACAGTGGCGTATTAATGGGGGGGGGACTAAACCCCCCGAAAATTTTTTAGGAATAATTAATTTCTTACGAGACGTGTATTTTTAATTAAAAATAACGAAAAACTAAATTAATATTTTCAAATTTTAATACACGTTATAATAATTAAAAATGAATAATCTATTAAAATTTATAAAGCGTACTGTTTCGTTAAAGTAATCCGATTTATTTATTTTGAAAATTAACCCCCCCCCCTCGAAATTCAAGTCTAAGTACGCCATTGCGTCGATATATTATGGGATTTGCGCCGGAAATATTTTCGAATATAATTATAGAACGTTAACGTCATCGATAAATATTGTTCAAACTAAAGTATTGGACGATCGTTACGTTCCTTTTCTTACAGGATAATACGAACGATTGATATATTACGAGCGGCGTGTTAAATTTAAGACCGTTTCTATAGATCGCGCGGTTCGAAATAAAATTTACCGCCTGCCTAAAAGGGAACGAAAAATAGAAATCTAATGGCGTTACAACGGACGACGTAGGATGCGTATCGTCGTTTATCGAGTTTCAAACTGTAGTTTCCACGCGTCTATAACATCCGATCGGGTTCGACACGTTCGTATCTACGAGCATATACCGTTTCCGGGACACGCCGATAAATAATTCCTCGGTTCAGCTTACTGTGATAGTAAACGCTGTCGCGTATGACTTCCGACGGCGTGGTGAGTGTCCGCAGCCCAAAGTTGGACAACTTGAGTACGAACCGTCCGTCGATCAAACAATTGCTGGATCGCAGTTTTCCGTGCACGCCCACCTCGCAACTGTGTAAAAACGCCATGCCCTGTGCGTATCATAAAAAATACACGAGATCGTCCACTTGACCGTCGAGAATTCCGATAAAATGTACATTGTATACGGTGGCGTCGTTGCGAAAGGAAACCTGACGGCGAAGGTGGGTAAATATACGACGCACGTAAATGTCGGTTTCGTTTTATCCGAAACTTCGTTCGAATTTCAATCGGCTTGCGCGCAAAAACAAAACGAAAATCAGTATAGAAGTAAATTCTGCTTTGCTCCATCACCCATCGGGGTCTTAGGGGTAAATTTTAATTAAAAAAAAAAAAAAACCGCGTTAGTACTTAAAAATACAATACACGTCGCGTATGGATAATAACGAATAACGATTCAATCATAATTGTCCGCTTTCCCTCAACTCCGTCGGTTATAAAATCATTAATAAAACTTTATATATATACATTGAAACGTGATAAAACTGTAATGTGATACGTGTACGTAATGTGGCGTATTGAACGAAAAAAAGTTACGGTGGTTATCGCCAGTGTGGCAGACGGTAAATTTATTAGACTCCCCTCCCCCGCTTCTGTCGAAAAAAGGAAATTTAATTAAATTTTCGACCTACGGTAATAATTTCGACGCGAAATTTCTTCTAGCGACGAAAGCGTATAATTTTAACGTTATGTAGGGCGCGACGTGTATTGTACGGCTGCTGTGCGTATAGACGTAATATCGTCGTAAAATATTCGCAAAAAATCGAATTCGGGTTTAATCTAAACGTAATCGTGGACGCTCGCGGAAGAATACCGCGTTATGTATTCCCGTGTGGTAGGTTACCGACGATACGGTGGTTACGACGAAAACGCGTCGCGGCGGCAAGAAAAGTGGATGAGCGAAGAAGAACGAGTACACCTCGTACTTAATAATTCGGGTAAATAAAACGTCGGTTTCACGAAAATAATTTATCGTCGTATTTGAAAACGTCGACGGACGTAATTGGTACTACGTATATCTGAGGAGGGGCCGAAACGGTAACCTCGACGCTAGGAAAAATTCGAGGACGCGCCTACCTCGCTTCCCCGCACAATTACGCCACCGTAATATGTATACGTGAACGGGACGCGTACTTTGACAATGTCGTGTATTAACGACATCCGGAAGTTCCAGTCCAACCTGAGCGCGTCGTTTTCTAAAACGTCCTTTAAACTACCTTTCGGGCAATATTCGGTGAGTATGAGCACCGTAGGACAGTGGATGCACGCGCCTATAAAGCGTACGGTATTCTCGTGTGTCACGTCTCGTACCTGTATACACATATATGTTTCGAACAAGCACAACGGATTAAGGCGTTAAGATTATAACATTTTCAATTTTTGAAATTTACGGCCCCGATGCCCAACGGTGGTGTTATACGTTTTCGAACGATAGCGAACGTAAAATTAAAACGCGACGTTTTTTTTTTACCGCGGTCTCGAATTCCGAACGAGCGCGTGGTTCCGTCTACAACGTTTGAAAACGCCCGAATTGTTCGGCGCGCGCGTTTTTGTTTCTGTAGAGCGGACGACGTGGCCAACGATCGCGTTCAAACAACGAAGACGTAGCGTTTTTCCCCCCCGTAATTCGCGCGTTTGTTCGAATCAAAACACAATTCTTCGTAGAAATTGGATAGTCTATTTATTAATTTTGCGTCGCCGTAAAATACGATTTTGCGCGTTATCGAATTCAATTTTAAGGATCGTTCGACGATGGAATTCGGAAGGGCGTTTAGTTCAGACCGGCCTATTTTAAAAGGACCGGTGGTTCAGTTTTTGATTAATCGATCGATTAAAATAAAAAAACGGTCGCACAACTACAAAGTAGCTTCGTTTTTCCATTGTTTGGTCACGTGTCTATAGAAAATCGATACCAAACAAGTTCGTATAAATTATGTCGTGGCCGTGAAAGGTTACGAAGCGACGAGTTGATTAAATAGGATAGGCGACCAAAATATTGTGAACGACCTGGCGGGCGTACGATCGAAATTGTATTTTATTTCGGGAAAGTCGAAAACAATTTAAGGAAAGCGCGGGTATACTAGACGATTACGTTATTCGCGATAAAAGTGCGCGGGAATCGAACGACGACCTTTTTCTT
This sequence comes from Geopemphigus sp. TES_GeoC_2020, assembly GCA_025469175.1. NCBI lineage: Eukaryota > Metazoa > Arthropoda > Insecta > Hemiptera > Aphididae > Geopemphigus > Geopemphigus sp. TES_GeoC_2020. Next base: position 45,349 of record JAIPRN010000432.1, on the reverse strand, counting down.
TTTTGTCGTAAATGCCGCCGCGGTTTCGGCCACCGCCGATTCGGAAGAGTCGGCGGGTATCGGGAATCCGGACAAATTATCTACCCGTCAAATGGTTCGGAACACGCGGACACTGGCGCGTTGACGTACGGCGATAAAAGAGTAATAAAATCGCCGAGCCGAATCGCGCAATCCCGAATGAAATCGCCGACGAACCAAAACGGCGGCCGTTCTCCCCGTTAACTCTTCCAATCGTTACCTTTTGGAACAAACGAGAAACTCCAGAAACGTATTGTACGCGAGTCGTTAAAAACGGTCGTTGGTCACGAACGGGTGGTTGTTCTCGATTAGGATTTCATTTGTAATGACGTTTATTACTGCGAAACGTGAACGAATAAAGTCGCGTTTTTAATATAACGCGTCTTGTAATTATTCACATAATTTATTTCGGTTAGAGGTAAAAATAAAACGACGGAGAATAGAAATTCGTTATAACAGGAATACAATTATCCGTCGGAAACGTTAATTGTATACATAACGTATATAGGTTTAATTGTTATTCGGTCGAACGTTCCGCGCTTACGAAACAATCGCGGTTACTATTGACGAACGTTTTAATCTTTTAAAATAAATATTTTATCAACTACGAGCAGAAGACGACGTACAATGTTCGATAAATATTCGTATGTTAGAATCAAACGGTCGAAAACCATTACAACTTCCTATAATTCGTAGCGTTTTCCGATTAAACGGTTATGGTCCGGCGAAATCGTATCGATAATTGATTCCCGGATTCGTTAAACGCGAACGCAATGGGGAAAACGCGCGGAACGTTCGTGAAAAGCGTATAATCCGTTCGAGTCGATAAATGTATCCGCAGGCCGACGGGTTTTTCGTTTAGGGGCGCCATTAAAACCGTACGACGATTGGCCGGTTTATAATATAAACGCACTCACTTGTTTGATTTCCCATAAAAGTTTTTTGTTCAAGTCGACTTTTTTCTTGACGACTTTTTTTATCGCTATCCTAGAGCCCTAAAAATGTGGCACGGAGACGAATTATTTAGAGACGTCGCCATTGCCGGGAAACGTAATTTGTCTTTTTACCTTGTAAATACCGACTGTGGTGTAAACTTGAGCCGGCGGCAACGACGAATTCGACGTGTCGGACCTTCGTCGACAGATTAATTTTTCTTGCAACGCCGGTTCGAATATCTACAAAATAATCCGCGACGTGTAGTACGCGGAAAGTTCGGTTTTTCGTTACTTTTTTTTGTACCGCTACTCACCGAGGCGACGAAATCGGACGGGCAGTATTTTCCGTTATATCGGATCGATATTTTACGGTATAAGTATTGTACGTACGTGGCGACACGAAAATTATCGTAAATTATACGAATCGTAACATAGAGAGAGAGAGAGAGAGCACGATTATCGGGAAATATATTCGTTGAGAACATTCGGGAAACGAGGAACAGTAATTAGCGGCGGGGAGGGGGGGGTAGTATACTTTTTGGGTGTAAAACGTGGAGGAAAATAATTCGCCGTAACCTAATACGAATTGAAATTTAAAAATGTCGCCCGTCGCGTGATGCAAACTGTTACGAATATTGCCGAGGGCCACTTTCGATGTACGTATTCGGATAATTACAAATTTGAAAATATTTCCGACGTATCGGACTTTTCCATAACATTTGCTGGCTACGAAACGGTCCCCGAGGAGTAATACATAGACGTGGTGCGCGAATTATCGCCGGTAACGTGTTATAAATAATACGAGGCGAAATCAATGACGGTCGTGCGGCCTAAGTGTAAAAGAGTATATTTTTTCTCGTTTTTCGGAAGAACATTTGAAGCGTAAATAACATTTTAAGTATAATAAATAGAATATTCGAAGCGTCGAGGGGTACAAACAGATTTGTATCTACTTAACACGCGTGCCAATTGTCGTTATGAAACGAAGAACTGATTCTGTTCAGTACTTTATCGAATTCCGGATTTTATACGTACAGTATATTTGAAATATAATTAATAATTCGATATTGATAAACCGAAAGCGTTTCTAACAATTTGCTCAGACTAAATTGGTGTCATCAACAGCGTCAAGTCGAATCAAATTGAATTTACTCCGAGTATTGCGCTAAATATGTTTGCTAGTTGGAATTATTATGTTCCCCAATAAAATGACGTTGTCGAGCGTTACAAGTTTAATCTAATATAATGTACGATATACGTCGTACTTATGACCATAGTTAAAATTAACCCGTGGCCAGATTAGGTTACCATTCTCGATACAAAATATTCGATATTGTTACGTCAAAGTTTATGGTTTTCACGGACAATAATTATTCCGTCGTAAAAAAATTGTTTTTCGTTTCGAAAATAAAAAAAAATTCGTCTTGTAATAAATAAATCCTCGTATATTACTAGTTAGAGCTTTGTTTTTTGTTTGGCTAATTCTCCTGTTAACGATCGTGTTTCGTTGTTTACGACAGTTGAAAAATGCGCGACAAATTATCGAATACCGTACACGCACGCAATTAGAATTTTCGTACGTTCGTCAGTCAGATCTATTTATTTATTTTTTTTCCGAAATCGGCCGAACGATATCGTTTTATACCATGTTCGCGTAACGCGTGTCGTATTATTTAAAACGGGAAAATTTACCTCAGTAGGCTTCTGTAGGGCCAAACGAGACGAATACGGTTTGCTGACTTCAATCAGCACCTCTTCCGGTCGCACTCTCCAACTCATATTGTTCAGATCGGCCGCTAATTTCAATTGTCTGTTTCCGGGAAAACAAATACCGTCGTTAGTCACCCAACGGTAATTGGGCGGGCATAATATATATATATATTATTAGAATATCGTTATTGTTCTAAGTGATGCATACCTGTTTATAATAAAAGCTAATGCAGTGACGAATGAAATGATCACGGTGAAAGCAATCAATGCGTACAACGTTATATAGTAAGCCTCTAAGTATGAAAAAATCAATACGAAGTTAGCATTTTGACAGTTTATAATATAATTTAAATCGTATCCGAAAGACACACACGTACACATACACACACACACATAAATAATAATAATAAAAAAGGTCATACTCGGATTAAGTATTGTTTTATTATAATTATCGTGGAAGAAGCGTATAGGCGACGTTAAATAAACGGTTGTCAAAATTATTCGTTTGTCGGTCATTTTGAGTAGAAATTTTTATTCGATTAATCACGAAACACGCCGGATTTATTTCGTACGCCCATGGAATAGCTAACAGTGATTTAGGATGAGTGTTGACGTGGGCGGCTGTTTAACAAGTACGATTAAATCTCTACGAAAATGAATAATATATAATTACTTATCACTCAAAATAAACAGCCCTATTTGATCTTTTATATATATAATTGATAAATAAACGTATTTTATACAAAAACATTTTAATTCTTTATATAGTATAGTATAATCAATGGACAAATTTATCATAATATATTATACATATATTATAACGAAACGATAGTTTTAATATTACGAATAAAATTTCTATAATATTAAAGTTTATTCGGCATTTAACTCGAAATAAAATGTGAAAATATCGGATAAAATTTTAACTTTTTAAAAATATTTACATTTTGTAGCTGGTATTTTCTATTTCATCATAAATGGAGCAAAATAAGATAGTTGCTAGGTTCCAGTGGATCACTCGGATCAGAAGTTGGTTAAATTATTATTTGTAGATAGTTTTTCGAAATTTTAATTTAAAAAAACGAAAAATGAAAAAAACAGAAAAAATAGTCGAACAATTTTTCAATTTCTTTTAAATATCATTGAAACCATTAAGCTTGTAACATATTTGCAACTCGTTAATAGGAGAATTGCATACGTCAAATAACGGATTTGTTGAAAATTTTACTAATTTTTGTTTTGCAATTTGCCGGTTGTTTTTCCTTTGTATTTAAAATTGCAAAATACGTAATATTATTAATAAATTTGCCACCGAAGATAAGAGAGTCGCTTTGATATAATTTACAGTTTATTGTTAATGTATATTATTTTTTATTTCGGGAATTCGTTAAAGTGGTAATAATAATAATTATTATTAATAAAAAGCTCAATCGTAAAATATATACGATATATTTAATAATAATAAATATTACGTTATGAAAAAATGCCTACTTAAGTACCTTTTATATTCGTATTCAAGTTTCGTCGTTATGATATTTATCGACGATAATTTTTTCGAAATTAAATTATTTTTATATTTCGTATAATTAATTACTACAGTTTTCACGCCGAGAGGAAATAATATTTTTTCGCTTTTTCGTGCTATCGTCGCGAGGAGCAATTGCACAGCCCTATAGTTTTCTCGCCATGCGCCGCCTACGAATTTGAATATATATTGGATATATAAGGCCGGTTGTTTTTTTTCATTTCGTTTTTAAATTGTGCCGGGAAGCCTTATATATTAATTTCGAAATTTAAATCGAAAAACATTACAGATTTATCGAGTGTTATTATAACCACGTGTAATAACCTACATACGAGTAGGCGGGCGATACATGTAACTTATAATTTATTATGCGTAGAATAAAAACGGATTAACGGGTGTCCAAATAAACGACGGAGGATATAATATAGCCGCGGGAGAATTTCGAGTAAGGATCGATCGATTTCGTTTTATGTCTTCCCACCCCCCCCCCAAAAAAAAAAAAAAACCTAATGATCGTTTTATATTACAAATTATGGTTATATTACGCGGAATGTAATTTTAATTATTGTTTTCTTTTCGATCGCCGATCGGGCACTGGTTCGACGTTTACCGAAATCGACGTAATAATTAAACTACTATTACAAAACCGTTTTCTCGTATCACTTTCGACGCGTTAACCGTAAAAAGGTTACCACGTTGAAAATAATTTTGTTTTTATTTTCACCGTCACGAAGTTGAACGTGCAAGGTATATTGTCGCGTAGTGCTCACCGTACGGCCCGGAAGAATTATGAACGAATTTACAGCGACTATTTTAATTACGTTTCGGGCGGTTACAAGCTCCGAGATTTTAATCAAGTAGTCTGCGCGACTTTTCGGCGCGCGACCGCCGAAGAAAAAGACAAACGGATTCGTTTTTCGCCTTCGCGGTGGTTCTTTTCGCGGTTTTTTCGGTTGTAAACGGTTGAAAACGAACACACGCCCGCGCGTTGGCTTAATAAAATAAAACTTAATAATTATAACGGCGGCGTATATTTACGTACCGACCCTTTAAATCTGTATTTAAATGGCATACATAATTTATAAGCCCGAAAGCTCGTATATATAATTAATAATTATATTCCCATCGCGGGTTTAATGAAAATATTGACAAACGCCGTATCAAACGCGGTCGCGGGTCGTCCCGAAATTTACGGATCGCTATTTCCCCCGCCGTACTCGCGTACGCCTAAAACGATCCCAGTGAATACGTTTCGATTAAAGCGGTCGTAGCTAACGCTTAATCGAAATTCCCGCAAATTTTGTAAACATTACGAGCGTCTTAAACGTTAATTATTGGCACGCGCGTAACGTTTTTCGCTAACCTACTGCCCACTTTCCTTACACGGGAATACTTCGGGGACGGGCTACGGCGTATTAATACACCATTTGGGTGTTCCGTACCCGATAAAATTCCGAAATTTCGCCTAGCCCGATAGTTTAGCTTTGTGAAAACCTGAACAATTCCTCGGCTGATAAGTTTTTTAAAAAATAACGGAAGCGTTTCAAAAAAAAAAAAAAAATCCACCCATACGCCCACGGGTTAAAAAATGGTTGAAACGACGACGTTTGTAATTCGAAAACCCGTCTCGGTTATTATTTAAAAGAGATGTCAACGATTCAATCGGTTCGTGCGGAATTAATATCCGACGAGCCAAAGTCTCATTATTTTGTCGGAGCGGAGATTTCCAAAAGTCGTTTTTTTTTATTTATATCGCTTTGGATAGTCACGATAAACGACAATCGAGTTTTTAGCGAACTTTTTCCGAGCCGTATTGATTTTTTAATCGTCCGAGTAATTTTAGAATTACCTCTCTCTATCTATAATATGATCGTGGTTGATCTATACATAAAATAACATTAGAGTACTTGATCCGAGTAATATAACCAATTGCCAGTGATAATTATCACCATCAAAACTAACAACAGACGCGTGTACAGAATAAAAACGGCATAATCTTCGGAAAAACCAAAAAAATTGCCCTCCAAAAGTCGAGTAGGCAATAATGGTGAAAATAAACAATTTACCGATTTAACGTTTTTAAATTAACAATTTTATTTTGAACATTTTTATAAGGCGTTTATTTTGTGTGATTTCGTGTTGCTCAGAATCGTAATACTAGTTATCATCACCTCGATCACAAGTGTCAACTAAATCAGCTCGTATCGTTCGTTACTAAATTATTTCAGTTTTCCAAACGTTTTTCGCGAAAATTTCGCTTTACTCTCTAAGCTGAAAACGTTGAGCTCGAAATTGTGCCCCGAAATTTATTTTCTAGTGCCTCTCTGGCAGAGTGTCGCCCTGTCCGTCCCTCCCTTCCCCATCCATCCTACGTATCGTGGCACTGTAGACCTGACAAAAACGAAATACGTTAAGCCGTTTTGGTCTTATCACACACACGCGCCTTGACTGCTGGTCGGGAAATCACCTTTCGGGTCGCAGGACGGGTCGTTTCCTAAAAACCCACAGGACGGCACGTCCTTGGGCGGTCCATCTGATCCGCCGGGCCAGTGGATGTGCTTGCCCAAGACGGGACTGTAGTTCCTCTCCTCCCCATAGTATTTGGCTACCATTTCGAACCGGCCGGTGATCGGGTCTAAGTCCAGAATAGCGTAATCCGCGTCTCTGTCTCCGTTTTCGTCGATTCTCACGCGGCCAGTGACACCTGTTCGCCGATTTTCGATATGAGTAATAATTAATAAGTAGAACGGGGCTGGAAATGATATTTATTAAAAATGTTTAAAATACTGTTTAAATAGTTTTCAAAATATATATTTTAAATACTAGTAAAATATTTAAATATCACGTTTGAATTTCGTCTAACCAATACGATCAGAGTGGTTGATGATTAAAGAGGTAAAATATATTTGTAAGTACGAATATTATACACTACAAATATATATATATATATATATATATATTTAAAAAATATACTACAAATATTTTATAATTATAGAATGGAAAATTAAAATGACTCGATATATTGTTATATTTTCATCAGGCTACTAAAATGACGACATTTTTCTGTTAGATGAAATTTTGAAAGACAAATTGTGTAAACGATAATATTACATTTAAAAACGAGTTGAGAAAATAAGAGAATTTTCGATATTTTTTGTGTTTCGAGTCAAATTTTTTTATTTGAAATACTTTATTGAATATTTAATTAAAAGGGGCAGGCTTTGTAAATACAGCGACGAGTTTTAATTATTTTTTCAATTATCAATCAAATATTAACATCGAGAAAAAAATATATTTTATCGGCATCGATATTTTTCGGTTATGTATAAACAAATCTAAGGGAATTCGAAAAAAAATGTATTCTTTTTCAAAATTGATCTTAATAGATAAAAAACATAAATTATGTTCTTAATGTGGTTGAATATATTACGGTTAAGAATCCGCACGTATGTTTCTAAATTTAGAAATTACTTTGTAACTGCATTGTAATTGTATTGTAAATGTATTATAATTTATGACCACTGTTTCAAATCGTTCGAGGATAGATGGGAGGAGAAGATATTTTCAGTCCTTAAAATTATTGAATTTCATATTAAGTCAACAATGTACGAGTATAAACTAAATGTTCTTGTAATTATTTCACGTTGTAGCGGATTTGGTAAAAATCTAAATTACGACGATACAATCAATCAAATTTCTTACCAAAAATCAAGAAATAGTGTGAAACAAACGATAATTATTATAAAAAGATTGAAAAATTAAGGAATATTATTTCAATTAGGTCTTCTACTATAATATATAACATTCCGATTTATGGTAGTTTTGAAATAATCTAAGGACGCGTTTATAAATAGTGGTCAGATGTTTAATTCATGTTGCCCCGCACGTTTATTTTTATAACCTTAACGAATTATCGAAAATATTTTCTATTTGTCCAAAAATGTTGTTTATTAAGACCATAAAAATATTCGGAAAGTTTTTATAGGCAAATTGGAGAAGCGAAATTTGCATAGCTTGTGGCACCAAGCACCCCTTGATCGTTCTATAAAAGTATTTTAAAAATTGTTCAATACTAACGAAAGTAATTAAGTTTTTAATCGTATAAAATGATATTTCTATCGAATATTTTTTGGCACTTAAACAGAGTTTGCGCGTTTAAAAACATTTAAATACGTAACAGGCACTTGTGCTCTAAAAACGCTACAAAACGCGGATAAATTATTCAAAAAAATTAAACATTAACAAATCCAATTACCTGTCGATGGAACTCCGTTGAATTATTAAGGTAAAATTTACCAATTTGTATATACATTATAACTATAAACGTAATTCGAATTGTATTTTCTCTTTTCTTAATTTATATAAAGGGAGTGTACGATCGGTCCATCGTCCGGGTTATGAGCCACCACCGCTATACGACGCTACGTATATAAATATACATTTTATAAATATTTATAAATTTCGGGCGGTGAAAAAATAAAAAAATTTTAAGTTTTCACCGTACGACGCGAAATGAGTATAAAATGTTTTTATATCGAAAACGTCAAATATGACCTTAAAATAGAAAATAAGTAAATTATGTATGCATTAAACGCGATAAAAGCTGGTAAACGTGGAAAATAAAATATCGATATTTTCATAATATATGTGGACTTTATAAATAACGAGTTTCTATATATGTTATACGAGTTTTAGAATATGTAAAAAACCGTCTAAAAATACGTGCAAAACCACCTGGAAATAAGTTTTAAATTGTAAATACATACATTTAACACATCGACCGTTCAAAATCATATTTTTCTCATTGACTTCCGTTAGCACGATAAAGTGAACATTTTAAACGACGATAGTTATAGACGTACATATCGGGAAAATTCTTCCATTTGATTCTCATAATTGAGGTGCAAATGTGAACTTTACGATGTAAAATGGCGTATGCTTAATTAATTAATAATATTCCTTTTTATAAAAAGAAATTTCGAAATTTGTATTTTTTTTTTGTTTTTTTTTACGAAAACAATTCATTTTGATGAATGGCGTGAATACAGATTATCTATTTATTCATCGTATATTTACTATTTATAATTGTATAGTAACAGTTATAACATTAATATTTTTTACTTTCGATTATCGAATGTGTTTGAACGCGTTAGTTCAAAATCGTTTAAACGACAAACATAAAATCAATCTTACAACATTGATATGAAATTGTAAATTCCTGATTTTTAGCGAAGATAAGAATGGTACATTGAAAGAATAAATACTATTAATACTTAAAGGATATATTTTCACGACTTTTCTAAGTTTAAAATATAAATGTTTTAGAAAAAATAAACCGAATTCGAAAATATGCTATCTTCTAGCACGTACATTTTCTACTACTTAGTTAATTCTTAGCGAAATTCATTGAAAATCGTTTTTATGAACACAATTGACGAAAATACGACGAGAATTTTATTTATTAAGTTATTTTTTAACGATGTCCAATGTATTATTCCAAGAGCGAGTCGAAAAGTTCTTACCGTTAAACGTTCGGTTCCACATTAGACTGGTGATGGCTTTACCGTCTCTGATGTTTTGTTTGTTGGTCAGAGTTTCGTTCAGGGCCATGCCGAGCAAGTGCACACCGTCGTAAAACGCTCCGACAAAAAAATTCACCTGTAACGGTTGAAAAGTCGGACATAATAATTCTTCTTTTTCATTTATCATACTTATTCGAACGTATATATGTCTAATCCACTTAATCGAATCGTCCTTTTCACGAACTGGATAAACTCGTTACGTACTTTACGCGATTAAATAATTTATACCCGATAAGTTTTCGCGAAACGGATAGGTTTTTGTTCGTATCGTGTAATTTATTTTATATAACGCTAATATCGGTTTTACGAAAAAACGCTACATTACGAGAGTTTTGATTAATTCAACACGTTCAAAATTATTCTAACGATATTACGTTATGAATATATTGAAATATAATATTTCGTATAACGGATATTCACAATATTGTTTGTACGTATACAATGTTTATACGTTAAAAAAAATAAATTACATAGTACAGACGAAAACCCATCTATTTCGGGAAAAGTTACAATTTATACATTTATCTTACGAACGCGTGGATCGGACATATGATTTACGTATGTTACCGGCAATATGGACAACTTGGTATTTTGTTTAACGCCTGGGAATTATAGTCAAAATCGTTCGTATATTGTCCCTAGGCCATGATAATTATAACCTATTTTTGGGTCTAAAATTTCTAAACTAAGGCTTCCTCGACTACCGGGATGTGTATAGCGTTCCGTTTTTGTTGTCGTTTTAGTTTATGCGCGGCAAAGACGTTCCAAAAGCATTTACTACATGGCCGTTTCACTTTGTCTAAAACGAATTCGGCGTTTTGGGCATTTGCCTAGGAATCGAAAACGAATTGGCCACAACCAGTCAGCGGGCGTCGCGCGCATCATACCCGAATTATCCATATTGCCGGTAGCGACGTCGTTTACGTGTATATATTGTACCTCTTCGTTCTCGGACAACGTGTAATTGTAATTGTCCAGCGCCTTTTGTTTGACCAGCTTGGAGAAGTTGTGAAACTGCAAACTGGTCGGTTTCACTAACGACACCCGTAACAACGCCTCGTAGGCTTTTCGGGCGGCGGTGTCCTCCCCGTCGCCCGACGCCCATCCGTGTTCGCCCCAATAAGAGCCCTTTCGTACCGCAACACGGATTAAGTCAGAAATTGAAAAACCGAAGAACGTATTTTATAAGAAAACGGCGGACGCGTTCGAGACGAACGTCTCGAGATTGCCGTCGCGTTTTCTCGAGAGAGTCTTTACAACATCAACTAGATTATAAATATTGTATCCGTTCGTAAACGGTTTATCGATTCTGAGCGAAGCGAACAAATTATCGATTTTACAACGACGTGTATTTTATTAATATTCGTTCGGTTTTTCCACCGAAACATATATCCACGGACCATCTTGACACGCGTTACTTTCCGGTAGCAAATTGTATCTAATTGATATTTTAATCGATACGTTTTTCGACTTTGCCGATAGTTTTCTCGAACGTGATTTAAAACGACACAAAAATTGTAAAAAACAAAAATTCCGATCGAATTGTCGACACGATCGTTCTGAATATGGGAAAGTTTTGTATTCTTAATGAGTCTATAAAATATTTCTACGTTATTTATATAAAACTATTAGGGTCGGTCAGAATCATTTTTAAATACAACGACTTATCATATTGTTCTCAATTTAAAATTAATAACGAAACTATAAAATGTCTCTCTCAGTGTCTCATTTGACTACCCGACATTCACAGCGTCTAGAGCTCGCTACATTTTTTAATACCATTATCATATACAATTAGAGATTTTGAGAAAATTCGGCGGTATAGGTTTTTTTTATTATTTGGCTATTTAACTATATATTATATAGTGTATATACTAATTCTGTTATTCATGATAAAGTAGTATAATAATTGTATTTACATTATATTAAATGATAAAAAATATTAAAAAAATGTTTTACCGTTGCATTTTTCATAAAGTTAAAAATAACAAATTGAATTTTTTGAATTGTGTAAAAATAAAATAGAAAAAAATGATCTTACTTTGAATTCTTAAACTAAAAATATAAAAAGCGACGTTATTACTGTAATTTTGTAATTTGAAGAAATTGTTACAACGAAAAGAGTAAATTAATATACAAAAATATAAAATATCATCTATCGAATGGAAATGTATAGTATCTATCAGTTGGTTGTGTTTTATGTTTTTGTACTATTTTGTTGTTTTTAGAGTAATTCCGGATTAAATAATATTTAGTTATTTAAATTATTTAAAGTTTGGCAATAAATGTCTAATCTATTAAAACAAATGTATTTCGGAAACAATATAGCATCACATCTGCAGAATTGTAAAAATACATTATCGGCGAAAACGTTAATAGTTATTTCTCGGATTTTGAAAAAGTTGTAAAGCCGTATGAAAAGTTTTCGGGTGAAGTGAACTTCGTGAGTTACGTTTGTTTAAATTCCATTATTTTATCACAACTTTTTGCGATTTTCTGATAAAGTACTAGGAAATTATTAAAATAATTTATTTAACGTATCATTTATGTTCTTTAGTCAATATATATATATATGTACAAAGAGAACGAGAGAGAGAGAGAAATCAACTAGTTCGAAAAATCAAATCAACATTCAAGTGATTATTATATTTAAAAAACGTTTATTATTTACAGAAAAATCTCCCGAAAAATATATATCGTCGTTAAATCTTCAAAGTATTTTTCGCTGGTCCCCACCGTCTCGCGTTAATATTATTGTGATTTATAAACGTTTTTACCTGAACTAATTCTACGTCCAAAAACGCCCATTCGCCTTTAGTCATCCCGAGCTTGTGTGCGGCCAACATACATTTTCGCACCAATGTTCCTCTTACGCACAGTATGACAACTGTAAAAAAAGACGGTTTTTGTTCGTCATTCGTGTAATCGTCGTAGCAGTCGGAACTGAATAAAATCGCGATATTTGTATACGAATTAAGTCTAACGCATATTTGATAACAATCGCGATACGGGTATGTTGTGGTGGTGTGCAGGGCATGAGATGGCACCATCGAACGTAAAAACAGAGGGCGAATTAAACATAAAGCGACTCACTTCACGGCCGAAATGATCGCGTTTCAAATTCGTTTTCCGCAAATATACACAAACGCGTATTATTTCGACAAATTAACGCCTTAAATACACCATACGCGCGTACTAGTAAATAAAAGTTTGAAAACGAATATCCGAAGTTTACAATTTATTCGTCGAAATACCGTTATCGATTTGTTTTCGTTGTTGTATGAAATTAGTTGGTCGCTTATTTTACGTTTTAATCGTCGAAATGAGCGGAAGAAAGAAAACTATTCCGGGGTAACGGTGCACGTTTTTTTCGAAACGAAAACGACGAAACGGTACGCGTTAATTTATTGTTTAACGGGTCAAAACGAATCAATAAACGTCGCTGTCGCCTAATTGCAAATTACGAACGAAGTATCGCTACTGGTGATATTTAAGTATTTAAAGTGATTTTAACTATCGTGAGCCGGTATTCGTTATTTTCATTACATATCGTACTCGTGCGTCCTAGTTCAATAATATTGTTAATTAACTAAATTGACTGGCGCGGTGTAATAGAAAAAACGATGCGCAAATATCGCGGTATTATTTTTATTTCGTAAAAAAGTTGTTCGCGTATTTCTGGGCGCGAAACACAGGCGAAACGATCATTTCGTTAAATAACACGTAACCGCGTAATATTTACCTCTTGCGTACATGCTCGCATCTTTTAAATACGTTTCGCACCGGTCTTCGTCATTTCCGTCCAATTCTCGGATAAAACTCAATAGCCCTTTTTTCCGCAGGCCGGTTTCCAAATTTTTACCTATTAAAATCGAGTGGCTTAAAAAAAGAAAAATACACGGCGCGTCGTACGATATCCGCTGCGTTCAAATTGACTGGTCGAAAATTAACGTCGCGTTGAAACGTTTCGTAATTACTCGTCGAAAACGAACGTCGCGTTAAAACGTTTCGTTATTACTCGTCGAAACGTTTGCCGTCTTCTGGACGGGTCGTTCTTCAGTAGAACTAATTTTGAACAGTTTAACCATTAAAATGTATAAGCGTGAACGACTTTATCGTGGAACAGTTCCAATATGTAATTTACAACCCCAGTGATAATTTAAAAGGAAAAAAACGCGTACATTCGATTTGAAAATATTTTATAAATATACGTCGAAATAACACTAACAAAGTATACGTTTCGTTAAATTCGATTTCGGTACGTTACGAGTTTACGTCGGTTTTACATTATTTATTATTGAATATTACGCGCGGTTTTTCGGAAATATAATAATAATATAGATTATAATAATACGTACATCGTGACCCGGCTGTGTATAAGCTTATGGAATTGTGTACTGTGAGACGCGCTTTATTAAAGTATAAAGTTGGGCCATATGATATATATCATTTTATGGTCTTAAACGAAGATGGGGTAGGGGGCACGTTAATATTAACTTAATATCTTAGTCGGTTAATTTAACGTACGCTTCACGTTATAAGTTACGCGGTAAAAGATATACGCGAACGAGTCAGTATTATCTAGTTAATCGATTTCGCACAGTTGTATGTATTTAAAAAAAAAAATATTCGCGTTCGCCGAACACACGCGACTCGTTTCAACTCTACGTGTTGCGTTACGAAGAAACGATACATAAAAAACAAAAACCGTCAGGCTTCGATTACGAAACCGGCGAAATTCAAATTATTATTTCATTTTACACAGTCGCGAACTCGAAATATTATACTTACCCACTGTTAAGGAAAACAAATCCGAACGGTCTTGTATCAGCGCAACGTGAACCCAATTAAATTTTTTGAATATGCTTAGGAATACTTGCAATAAACGGCATTGACAGTATGACATTCTCGTTAACGTCGGGTACTCGGATTTTTCTTTGAAACTTCCCTATAAACAATATTGACGTTATTTACTGAGTATATTTTTTGTTATACGAGAAAAATAATTCGGAGTAAACGAATAGGGTACTTAAATAAAGGGTAATTAATAACTAAACTAAAAATTATTTTCGTAATAATATACATACGATTCGTTGATATTGTAAAATATATTTCGGTATTCGAAAATCGCGTTAAAAGGAAATAATAAGTAATAACGATTAAACGATCGTTAAATTTTTTTACGCGTTTATTTAATCGTACTAAGTTAGAGTGTATTCATTAAATGGTTGTGTATTATATGAAAAATTCGAAAAATCATTAGGAACAAGGTGGGCGCAAATAACTACTCTAACTAAGGTTGTCAATAACGGATTGCTTTAGCTAGTCGACATTTACGTTAAAAGACTAACTTAATTTATTTTGAGTCGATTTTTGTTTTTGTTTTAATAAGTTCCTTAAATTGCATTAACCGGTGACATTAATCGGGCACGAGTGTTTAAGAAAATGCGTTTTACGCAAATAATTGAAGATTTTAATTAGATAAAAGGTAAATTTCATAAGACAGTGGCGAGATCTGCGTTTCTGTAAGAATCGGAATGTTGAGCGATAGACAAAAATGTTGAACGAAAAATGAGTGGAACAGATATGTGAATGTCGAGTGGCGTGACTAGTGAATATAAAGTAAGAAACGAGTATATAAGAGGAAGCACAGGGGTGACTTCAAAAGCGAATAAAATGCGAGAACATAGAATAAATTGATGGTTCAAGCACGTTCCGTCCAAAGGAACAGAAGCAGCGAGAAAGAAAATAATAAAGGTGAAGGAGACGCGGGGGAGAGGAGATTGATAGAAATGAAAGGTCTGGACAAACGTGGCCGATCCAATATAGTTGAAAAAGAAGGAGAAGAAGATTATTGTTAAATTAATTTTCGGACCGATAGTTTATCGAAAATTTGTAGTAACTAACTCGCAAATTGCGATGTTCATTCCGAGTTTGGCCATTTGATTGCCTCATATTGCCAGATATTGATTCGTTTCGTCCGAATACGAATTTTTAGTAATTTTAAAAACGGTCATTTGGCGACGGGCATTTACAAATAATATTTGTATTTCACTTAGCGTCATCCACGTTACACAATACCTTTAATACGGTTCAACCGGAACTCGTGATGAGGCACGACCGCAATATTTACAGTCTTGTCGTCGTCGCCTAATCTATTTCCCCAGCTACTATTATGTACGAAATTAACTTGTTATTAAAACGTTTAAATAAATACCGTCGCGTTCACCAGCCGGATAAGCGTACGGTAGTATTTAATGAACATGAATTCGCTTTAATAAACCCGAGTACGGGTGAAATTCGTTTCCGGTGTGTGAAAAGTGCGTGCTCCGTTATTTTATTGCACGTAGAACGAAGGGATTAAAAAGATAACATTTTAAAATCGTGACCAGTTTCGACACGATCCAGGTTATCATACGGAAGTAATACGTCGACATTTTCGAAAATAACTAGTCGTGTTACGTGTGATTTGTACGTCGAAATAATTCGATCCTCCCTCCCCCTCTCTCTCAAAAAAAAAAAAGAAACGTTAGAAAATCAAACTTCCGGAGAACAATGCGTTTGTTTCGTTTCCTCGCTGTACATTCTGCGGGTAACGTCAAACGAAACTCAAAAATATGTATTTTACGTTTTATCCATCGTTTATTTCAGTTTAAGACAATCGACCATTCGTTAGGTGAAACGGTGTCCGGAATTCGGACGTACGTATAATTCGATCGTTACGTTCTATTTAAATACTCAGCGCGGTGGCAATCAATAACATAACCGAAGGATTTATAAATATATATATCGCCGAAATAAATTATTCGTACGACCGTACATCGTTACGTAAAATGAAATTATTTACCGAGAAACGTTACCCGTTTTGCGAGCAACTTATTAATCAGCCATATTATATCGTAATCGTAAATTCGTTCAGATTCAAATCGCTCACGTTATATTTTCATTCGTCGCGCGTGCTTTCGTATAGATAAATAATCGAAAGACGAATCTAATTACTTTCCCTCCGACGCCCCTCCCCACACACTGTTCGTTCGCTCCCAAAATATGATTTCGCTTAATTTATTTACGTTGCGTAATAACATTTCGGAATGACAGTAATTTTCGTTTTTATTTTAAAGCCGGATGTTCTTTTCCCGACTATTTCGTTTTGCGTACAAATAAATAAGAATTACTTAATAATTGAAATAAGTCGTATAAAAACCCAAAGCTTCGGGAATAATTTTTATAAAATGTTTTCATTAATTTTAAATAAAAATCGTTCCAGCGAAATTAATCGTATAAACGAAACGTTTTGCGAATCGCATTCACAACACATTTACCAATACCGATAAACGTTAAATTTAATCGAAGCGTTCGAAAATTGTTTCCTCGATAATAATAGTAATATTAATAATAATAATAAACGATTAATTTCGTTTACGTACAGAAAATCGATAGAAATAAACGTAAACGTTTGACGAACATCTATGCACTAAATGGCCAATTAAAAACAAGAACGTCCGATTTTACAGTTGGAAAAATAATACGACGAATGATGAAAAATTATATCGATCAAGTATACAAGTTCGCGTCGTAAATCGAGATACTATTCTCGGTAACTAATAAATATTTTCGAATCGTTATTTTCTACCATTATTTATAAGAATAAAACGGTAAATTAACAAAAAAAAAAATAAACGAACGTTACGCGCGTCAACGTTAGATTTCGCCGATTATCGATCGATTATTAATTAACGTATTGGAACACGCGAAGGTTAATTATTTCAAATGGAAGAATCGACGTTTGAACGCTCTGGCGCATTCGACTCGGAAATACGATTTCCCGAAGAAACTAAAACGGCACCCGTAGGAAACGCGAGGAACAAATTAAACGGTCGACTCGTTCAGATTGAGAAAATATATTTCGTAATTCGTTTTCGAGCGTCGAAGTTAATCGTTACTATTCCCGTCGCCGAACGTACGTAACGCCCGCGTGTGTCACAATGCTAATTGTACGAACTACGAACACAGTAAACGGGTATCGGTCTCCGTTTGTACACTCGGTCGTTCTCTCCGCGCGTCCAATTCTCGTTTCGTAACAATTACGCGTCGGCCAACAGTACTTACGAACCGACCATCGGACGTTCGGTTTTTCGCTATTTATCGCTAAATCGTAACCACTCACCGAGTCGTTTTTCCATTTCTGAGGTTTCCCGAGAATGCCCGACATTACCGAAACTTGTCCCTCCGCCGGCAACTAAAAGCATAATATTTCAATATGGTTTTTTCGTTACACAATACGTACATTTAAATATATGTACAACGTTTCGAAAATGAACAATTGTCTTGTCCGCGAAAGTCCGTCTTCGCGAAAGCACACACGTATATGTCTTTAATAAATAAATATCGTCATGTCATATTATACGGCGATGGTCACTCCGACTCACTTGATCACCCATTCCGGTGATGATCGGCAGATTCCAATACGCCGCTAATCTGGCGACCGGTTGCAACGCGAACGCGCACGCCGGTCCAATAAACGCGATGACTTTGTCGATATAGTACATCTTGGCCGACAATCCGGGCGCCTGAGCTCCCGAGCACGACGGATAGCTAGAAAATCAATCACAACACATCATTAGAAAACGCGTCGAGTTATAACCGAAACCGATTTAGGGTTTACGATTCTACTCGTGCCGGATTTTAAGTACAATACACGATCATTTTCCTCTGGCGTTCGATGGCGATTAATACTTTTAGACGTGTAGTCTAACGGATCGAGGTTTCCGTTTGTTTTTTAATTTTTATTTATTTATTTGGACAAAGAATAATTTTTAAAATAAACAACACGACAATTAGGTCGACTAAAGCGGTGGAATAATAATATTACGAAAATAGCGCTAAATTCGTATGACGGGATAACTACAAAATGCGCGAAACGTAACGACGAGTAAATTATAATAAACCCTCCTCGCTGTCCCGACAGAAAGAGATGAATAACGGCTTCGGTATGGATAATTTGGGAGAATTGAAAAACGGACGGAAAAGGATTCGATGGGACAGTAAAAGGTTGCCGAGTTGTCGTCGTTTAGATAATAAAAGTACAGGGACAATGGAGAAAAGAAGATTGGTGGTGGAGTCGCATTTTTGGGCGTTCACCGTGGAGGGCGTAATAGGGAAGGTCATTTAGATAGAAGGAACGCGGGTCGGTTATGGCGTAAACGAAGACGGGAAAATGAAACAATCGTCGGACGAGAAATCGGAGATTACGAAGCCAAGGCGGATGGACGCGGGTTGGGGGAGGAGGGAGAGTAAAAGGGAAACTAGAACGATAACGGGAGATGGAGTATACGTTAATAGATTTGTCCAAGTGTATTACAACATGGTAGCGTTGAATCGTCTACGTAATGTTGTTCAGTAATGGTATAATGTAACACCTATGGGGTGTACGTAATATTTTCAAGGTCACCGGTGTCGTAAAACCTTTCGCAAAGGCATTAGGTGTACGCGTAGCGTTCGTTATTATTGAGGGCACTGACTTATTTCTAAATACGTGTTTAGATACACCGATACATCAATCCCCGTTTATATGGCAGTGTTGTAAAATTAGAGATTGCGTTACAATATAACAATATCTATACAAATGGCAGAAGGAATTTAATCTGATACGTATAAAAGAAAAGAAAATAATAGGATTATATATATATATACCGACTATGGTGAGAGGGTAGTTTACTTACATGACTATACATGTAAAAATCTCGTAAAAACTCACGAAATCTTCCGTTCGATAGTCATAAATATCCTCGAAATGGTCTCTCCAAGAATTTATACCGTGAACATTTCATACGAGTCGAATGCCTTTAATCGTGTCGTAAAGCAAAAAAGAAAACGTTAAAAACAAAAAAAAATACACTACGTTGTTACGTATACACATAATGTATATATATATATATATATATATATAATCAGAAACGTATTACTTAAATTATTTAAGTTTTATTCGATAAGTCTCGGGCAATGATCGTTTATTATTTTACACCGAGAAGCTGTAAATCGATTAATATATTATTACCCGTCTCGCGTATTGATTCAAAGTTTGACCTAAAAGTATAGTTAATTTTAAAGTCCTCGGTGAACTTATTTATTACTCGGTATAAAGAAATGGCGGAAACAAACAGAAACAAGACGTCTACTCGTCTTACTTTCGCGTTAAGCCCGAAAGATATGGTCGTCTAATTAATTCAATATTTAAATTCCAAAAGAAAAATCGGTTCAAAACGGCTTATGCGAGTGTATTTTGTCTGTAGTCTACTTAACTTCGACGGTGTCTAGAATTATATTAGCCTTCGGGGAAACATAACCCGGACTTATTATCCCCCAGAGAACGTTTATGAAACCATTTAGGCCGTAAAAAGATTTATATCTTAACAAAAACGCGTCGGGAAATCGGCGCGAAAAAATGTTCTAAAATTTCGGTATATTCCAATGCCGAGTAAATTATATACCTAAATTGAATTATATACGAATACAGCGTACGCGTACGAAATAATGGTTAAATTGATGAACTTATGGTTAACAAATTTGCATAATCTCGTGGCTGCAGCAGAGAAGTCAATATCATACCGTACCTAGTGTATCCATTACGCTCAAAACTTAATGTTCAACTTAGCTACCGTTTTGTCAACTCAATGTGTTAACTTTAAGTCGATTATTTCTGTAAATAAATTAATCTAAATAAAGTTAAATTAGCGACGATATAGGTAACATATCATAGTCTGTATTGAAAACTATGTAAGTCGTTGAATAGGTTTTACCTTATTTTTCACGCTTCTTGTACTTAGAAAATTTCAAATTCTAACTAAATATATATTTTGATATTTTCTTAACGTATCGAGTAAAAAGTATTAATTAATTTGCCCAATATTGTTCATCCGTCTATTTACGTGACGTTTAATTACGGCGTGTAATTACTTGGCGTTGAAACTTTTAGAACTTTTTATTCACTTGGCGATATTTATTACGTCAAGTTTTCGAAGTGTTTTCGTCGGTATATTCGCTTATTTTTTTAATTTTTCACATTCTACAATATGACAGCCACACGCAGGAAACAAATTACATTACGAGGTGATACATAAATTTTTATTATATTTTTGTTTCGTGAGTTACATTTTCGAGTGAGCCATATTTCAAGGAGTTTTTTTTAGGAATAAACGTTCCGGGAGTAAAAATTAGGTAAATCGATTTGTGACAGCTAACATATTATTATTGTTTGGTTAGACGTTACATAGTTTGTTCTACTGTTGTTGCGATCATTTCTAGGAATAAATAATTATTATAACGGTTTATGATGTACGATATTCGGGACTTAGATCCTTCTGGAATGAGCACGAACAAGCTACACGATACGGCGACGATCGATTTTTGTTTTTTGTTATTTATAATACGCGACTACATATACGCTTACGTTCAAGTATAACAATATCTTTCGACGTCGTGGATTATTGAAACGCGCGCTGAAAATTGTACGTTTTTCGTAATTTTCGTTTGTTCGTAATGTTTAACGCTCCGCTGGTTTCACGAAATTTTATTTGCTTGTTTATCGACGGACGTACGGGCATATTGATATTGTTGGTTCGCGTGAATATAATAATAGTTGGCTGCGTTAACGCGCCTCGAAAGTTTCTACAAATATTAAAACGCCAGAGTGGATACGAAATCAATTGTGGTTGATAATTTTACGTATACGATTTATAAAACATATTAGGCATTATGTTCCGTACGTGATTTCAAATATAAGCATTTTTATTCGAACGGCGTTGTAACGATATACTGGTTAACAGAGAGGTCCGATTGTGGTTCATCAGATGTCTATATATATATACGCTCGAGTGTGTGTGTAGCTTACGAAATTTCGGAATTTCAATCATATTATTAGTAACATAGACGTTTACGTACGGCCGTGTGACGGACAAATAAAAAACAAACATTTAAGACGTAACTATAGTTTCGGTGCACGTACCGAATATATCACGAAGTTTACAAACATTTGTTTTAGCGTTTAAACGTTTTATTGTTTCAATTACTTAATCGGATTACGAATAACCAATTAACTGTACGTCGTATTGTGACTATGCGTATTGTATTTACGCGGCACGTGTATTGTTTTCTGTACTCACCGGTAATTATTTGGCGTTATATTTTTAATTTTCAGTCAACGCGCTTCTTAAAATGGCATGCGCGATTCCTATTTATTTTTTATATAAATAAAAAAAAAAAACAAACGATTTATCCATATAGCCCGTTATAATGGCAATTTCAACGAAAATTATTTTGTAAGTCGATCGTGCCGCGATAACGATTGTAATGTAACGCGTGTTCGAATTTCGAATGTCGATAATCGTGGTGGATAAATAGATCATAAAAAATTTTAGTCGACGCCTACTGAAAAAACACATATTGGAAATGGTATTATTGATAATATTACGCCAGTAGTCAGTTTAGAGGGCGTAATGAAAGCGTCGTACCGACCAATGATATTTAAACAAAACACGGGATAACGTCGAGATAAGTTTCAAAATCGAAAAGCTACAATAATCGGTATAACTACTGTGAAAATAGAACCTCACAGTCGCTGATGTCGGCAGTCACCAAAGGCATCGTGTAAATATTGTCGTTCGATAGACTGCTGCTGCGACATTTGTCAATATATACGTGTGTATGTGTGTAATTCAATCACGTTCAGAAACACTCGACATTTTTATAAATCCTGGGGGAACAAAAACTAACCTTTTCTCGTTTTTACGAGTGGAGTTATTTTCTCAGTAGATATCTGTTGGGTTGTAAGGCCATATATATATATACACGTATTGTACAGTATCCGGAATCGATCAACATATTTATTAGATAGGCTATATCCGATGATAATATATTACAACGTATAGAAAAAATTTAAAACACAGTTTGGTTAAGTTTGACTACTATGGTTTATATTCGGACGACAAACGTATATCGAAATTGTACGTATACCCACATATTGATCACGAAATTTGTCTCGAACATTTTCTCCGATATTCGGTCACTTTAAATCGTACGTAAAAAACGTACGCGCTATTTAAAATTCTAGTTCAATAACGAACGATATCGTAATATAAAAATGGTTCAAACTATTCGGAAGCTTTTTAGTGTCCCGAAAATTGTTTAAAAGGAAAACAAATAATAGGGTCGTCGTAACAATAGACGATAATATAACGCGTTTTTCGTTTCACCCAAAATATATGTAAATATTACGCGTACTTTTCAAATTTTCGTAAGTGATCTTATGGCACCTGTGCAGCCTCGAAACTTGAATTACTGTAGCACTCCCTCCCTTCCTCACTCCCCTGTTAAATTGCGGAATAAGTCTAAAGGTTATGGAGCATCAGTGGAAATTTGTTTCGTACAAACGAGCACAACGGATTGACCCTACTAATTCGGATTGAAATTTATTTACGTGCAACAATGGCTGTTACCAAGACCACGGTAAACAACGGTTTACATATTCTGACGATGTTCCGACATACGTGCGACACGTGTCGTCGAGTACTTAAAAACAAACCGTTTTCGGCTACATCGAGCTTTTGCGTGGTGGCTACTGTGAAATTGACGCTACATCCTATCACTCGGTAAAATAATGTTTAACAAGTTCCGACAACGATCTAACGAATGCGTTCGTTGGATATATTTGTGCTAAGTATGTTACGAGTGCGGTGCCGAATTCACGCGCTTGAAAAACAAAAATGGCCGGCGACGTCCTTGGCATACTACGTACGTTGTATTACGCGTCGCGAAACTGTGTTTTTGCTCCCAAAAATCGCGTATTTTTTTTTTAAACGCTTCCCGGTACAATGAAAAAACTTCAGAATAGTTTCGCGCCACTCTGTCGATCGATTTCGAAATCAAACACGTTTTCGGTACAACGTGCGTATGTTAAAATTACAGAATTTCCCAAACTCGTTGAGAATGTTATACTTGATTTTATATATATATATATATATATACGCGATTAAAACGAGCTTCGCGCGACCCGCCCAGAGTCGTGTTTCGATAATTTATCTTAAACTTTGACCGATACACGCACAGCGTATACGACGTACGTTTAAAACTGAACGGAATACTGGAAAAAATATCGAGAATTTCGCGTCTTGTATACGTAATTTCGACGCGCGCGTTCTTTTCCCAACTACGTGTTAAGTTGTTCATACCGCGTATCATAACACTTTTTCGAACGGTGTCGTCGTCGGAAAGGATAAAGCATTCGGTTTTCGTCCATCTATATCGTACACTATATATCATCGTCGGTCGTGGTCCGTCTAATAAATATGTTGATTAGTCCCGATACGGTACCATAATACATAAAATATACGCGCGCAATAGTGTACACGCACGGGTCGCGTGTCCAATAGACGTCCACTAAGAAAAAAAACTCGTCCCGTAAAAGCTAGAAAAGGTTAGTTTTCGTTCCCCGGAGATTTTATAAAAATGTCCAGCGTTTCGAAACGTGATTGAATTACACACACAAACGCGAGTATATATATTGACAAATTTTACGGCAACCGTATGGCCCGTAATTGTTTCTAACCGGAAAAATAAACGTATATCGATTTTATAACGTAGATCGAGCCGCTCGAATATACAATATACGTTATCGCGACCGTACTTAGTACGGCGAATGTGGTCAAAATCCGCGATAAAATTCGGCAACAGTGACACGGCGCACGGCGAGTTGTCCCATAGAAATAGGATCATTATTTTGTAAATATTTCCGTTCTACCGAAACGAATACGTGCTGGAACTGACGTAAGACGAATTACAATTGTCGATCTAAAATATTTTGGTAATATTAGCCGTTACGATTACTCGTCACCAACGCCGTTAAATCTTTTTGCCGGATTTCGTCCGTCCGACGACTGCGAAATAATGAAATAGAAAAGTACTAGCCTACGAAACTCGAGGGATCATAAGCGAAATACCCTTGAAAATTTCACCGAGATTTGTTCGGTAATCCTCTTTATATTTATTTCGTGATTACGAACGTACAATTTCGTCCATATATATATATATATATATAAATAATCGTATATTATTCGGAAAATTGTTTCTCCTCTCCAAATACGTTATTCGTTTTTTCCTTGTCGTTTTCACGGAGACGCCAACGAATTACGCAAATACAATCACGATTCGAACACGGTCGGTGTCTATCCGGTCTATTAAGCATTTTTACAGCGTTGCAATAATCGCGCAGACCGTGTATTTATTTCTCCCCCTCCGCCCATCAAACCACTCGGTATGTTTCGCACGTTGCAGTAGCAACAGCACGTGAACGCTTGTATATTATTATTATTATTATTATATTTTCCGTACCGTTAAACGTTAAAAAGTATAAACACTTTGTACGAGAAACGTGGCACGGACGATAAAAACCCGAGAATTAATATACAACGACAGACTATTTCATTATAAATATACGTGTACGCGTGCGTTATTATATATCGTAATAATTCCGTTTATATTCGAGAGGGTATTTACTTTTAAATACCCGATTCGAAATATTTCGCACGCGATCCGCGTGTACGGAACCATCGTACGGTGTAAATTTGTTAAACCGTCACAGTTTGGATCGTATTTAAATATACGAGGGCGGAGGACCACGCATAAGTAACGGGATTCTTACGACTTCAGAAACAGTGTAGTTGACGAAGCGTAACAATTACATCCATCGATGGCCTTCAATTAATCTTCGAAATATTTCGCGTATGTGATTTCTTTTTAAACGCGTCGACGCGGTTTTTTCACTCCTTTTTTTTGTACGCCATATTCACTTCAAGGTGGCCGTTGGTATTTCTTTTATCGATTTCGCGTAGGAAAATCGCTTTTCTTGTACGACTTTCGCGACAGGCAAAACATTACAGGACGTTAGTGTTAAGGTGAATATTTTGTGAAAGAGTGAAGTAGGGAAATTTTTCCGTTTGTTTTTCAACACTAGGAATACGCCATTGTGGTATCGAGCGTCTGTCAGCGAGCCAAGTATACATTTTTTTTTCAATTCATCTCACTTAGAGAATTTGCGACGAAACGCGTTGGAAAGTACTCCAAGAACGCGTATCAACTCTATTGCATCATTAACAGTCCGTCAACGATTTGACATTATCGATTTTTGAATTTTCTCGACATTTTCATCTAATTGGCTCGTTGAAAGCCACTCTGAAAATTTCCGCGTTACGACCGGGTTTTTTATTTTTAGTTGTAGAAAATAGAACTTACGCTCTTACGTCGTTCTAGTTTTTCAGTAATCTCAATAAACCACTTTTGGCGTGACGCGAGAACAATTTGACCGTACAACGAACAAAATAAGATTCCTGTTATCCGTGCGTAAAAAAAAATAATCCGGTCAAAAGTAACCAACAAAAAAATGATTAAGCATCGTCTAGGATCAAATACCGTCGTCGTCCGTCCGTCAGTTAGACGGCCCATTATATATACCGTAGTCGTTCGTAAATAACGTAAAATTGTGAAATACAAACATTTTCCCCCGCGTGTACCATTTCTCTAGTAATAATTACGCGTAAAATTATTAAACAATTTCGCGGCAAAAAAACAAAAGCGTTAGGTTCCACGAGAAAGATTTCAATTATTGTAAACGTCGAAAGCGTGTGCGTATTGAACTTTCAAGAATTTCCGTATAGTTTTGTTATTGCGTTCGTTTTTACGTCGAATTCCTCTGTTGGTGTCTACACACACAAATCGCGCGTGTTATATAGAATAGTTTAAATTCTCGTCAGGGCCACTTCCACTTCCGTCGCGAATTTTCTTCCTTATTTATATATAGATATACAAACGTATATATATATATTACAATGTGGATAATTCGGTATTTTGAATAATATCTAAAATTGTCGGACAATAAAAATAATTCGTAAATCGTTCTTAATATTATATGTAATGTCGAAACGTTTCGTTTATTTAAAACGATTTAATTCCCGAGGACGTTCGTCTAAATAATTACGAACGAGTCGGCGAAGAAAACTAGAAATTTCACGTCGCATTTATTTTTAATGTTTCTATTACGGTACGAGTTTAAATGTATTTCGACGATTTTCGGCTATCGTACAATTTTCGTGAACTTTTTTACATCCCGAATTTCTTCGAACTATAATATAATACTATAGGCGCGTGGGCTCGTACACTCTTAACACTTTCGTATAATAATCTCATAAATACGGTTGTATTCAAATTATTTCTTCGAAGCATTCTGAAAAGTGTCTCTATAAAGGTGCAATTTTTTACGTATTTTTTTTTACCCATATACGGTTAAATATTAAATATATTCTCACTCGTGTGACGACGGGAATTCGTAAAATATTTCCGCGATATTGATATTTTATTGAGACGAACATCCATCTCGTATATTAATATATTTTTAGATTTTTATTTTCGTTCTTATTATATATTGATTACGACGAAATATAAAATATAGTATAATATATATAATATCGTTTGAAACTTAATAAATGTAATATATAAAAATAATACGCCGTAAATGTAATACACGCAATTTGTAATCCCGGTATGTTTGCAACGATGTACTGGCGTAAAAGAATATTGTTGAATACAGACACGCTTCTATATAAAACATTTTAGAAAAAAAAACTCGCTCCACGTTTAAAATAATCAAATGTGACTATTTTTAAAAATATAAGAATATTATACGAATACTACGAAATTGTATGAAATTATTAGACTTTTATTCTAAAAGTTAATAAAACTATAAATAGAAAATATGGAAAATTAATTTTTATTTTATGCGCTTATTTAAATCAAAATTGATCGAATTGTTTTAAAAACTTTTTGGGTAGTTATATTATATTACACTATTAAACGGATAATAATGTAAAACAATTTGCGTTACTATGTTTAGAATAAAAAAAAAAACGAAATTAAATTTCGTAAAAATCGGACGTGTCGGTAATTTTATCAGTTTTTTTGCAATTTTTCGACATACGAATTTTCGGCGTTTTAAAAATTTAGAATTTGACGAGTTCTTCGTTAGTTCGTATTATTTGCAGGTAACACATGTTTGTTAGATTTTATTTTACCCGAAAAATTCGTTTCGGCTCTAAAACGCTAAAATAGTATTATATTTTTCGTTTTTGTTTTTCAGTTGGTATACTGTTTTACGTTACACACTCATATTTCAACCACCAAATTTAATTTCGAAGTTGCGGGACAAGCCAATTTTTTTTGCAAATATACCTAATAAAAATTACGTGAAAATTGCAAAATGAAAAGTGGGTACATACACGTGCACGTTATATAGGTAGGTAGTCAAAATGGAAGCATTACAAATACACTTTTGAAATATATTAGCGACGACAAACGTATAACTACGCGTTGTGGTTTGATGGGTTTCCCCGTTAAATCACCTATTTGTTTAAAGAGTTTTTCCCTCTCCCGTCCCCGTTTGCTTTTGAAGAAATTGAATTTCAACGATTTCTGAAACCATCGCCGTGCGCAGTTTTAAAAATACAAAGACAAAAAACAAATCGAATCCACAGATCTAAAGCCCACGCGTTTACGAGGTAAATTGTATAGATTACTTTACGTTTGATATATGCAATTTACCGTGTAAGTCCCGGCGGGACGCACATAAACGCATTGTACAACACGCGCGTACACATGCCCGCGT
Organism: Geopemphigus sp. TES_GeoC_2020; assembly: GCA_025469175.1. Classification (NCBI taxonomy): domain Eukaryota; kingdom Metazoa; phylum Arthropoda; class Insecta; order Hemiptera; family Aphididae; genus Geopemphigus; species Geopemphigus sp. TES_GeoC_2020. The sequence goes on along the minus strand of JAIPRN010000432.1, from coordinate 16,876 downwards.
CGGTAGCGTTTCATTTCATTAAGCCTTGAATAATAATATAATAAAAATAGACAAATTGTTATTTTATCGATTCTCGTTTTAGACTTTATTTAAAAGCCGCTTAAACAAATATATATATATATATATATATATATGGACGACATGACGTGACGTGTTACGGAACGTTCACGATTGAATTAATTCCCCCTAAAGATGGGCCGGAAAGGATAATCTTATTTTCTCGGCATAGTAGTTTATATACGTAACTCCGATGTTCGTATATATATATATATTTTTCTTTTTTTTCAACTCGTGTAAGTTACAAGTCAATATAAAGACGGGCGAAATGAAGTCGTGATATGGGTCAAAAGTTATTTACGTTTTTTTTCCCGTAACCGTTCGACAAGTTAAATCATAATAACGTAATAATTTGACCTAGTTATTAGTTGAAATTTGACGTTTAAAAACGTTTGGACGAAAACGAAGTAAAATACGAATGTTACCGAACGTTATATACTGTATATTCGCGAGTTACGAACTATGTATTAGACAATATGTAACGCTGAAACGGCGGTATATCGTATGATGAATTACAAAATAAACGAAATAAAAATCACTTCAAAGTTATAGAGCCACACATGTTTTAGCGAATTTCTAATCAATTATTGTCCGGCTTCGACGTTTTATCTAAATTATTTATGGTATGTGTATATATATATATATATATATATATATATATATATATACACGCACACTTTACGCCCAAATTTAAATTATTATAAATTTTACGAAAAAAGGAAAACGCGCGTGTAGCGTTCCTACGGTCGTACATTTGTAAACGACACGACAACCGATACGTTATGTTTTTTCGAGTTCCACTTCGTCGCTTTTCAATACGATTCGTGGCGAGCGGTAATTTATTTATTCGTTTATTCGTACGAAATACCGTCGGTAGAAATTTTCGCGGTATAAAGCAAAATGGTTTGTGCGCAATGTTTCGCGAGAGCCATCGCCGTAATAATATTCCTCTTTATAATATTATAGTCCCTAAAGTTATTTCCCGACTCGTATTCATACATACATAAATAAATATACATATATATATATATATATACATATACATATACATATACATATACACATTTCGTTCTCGTTTATAATTAACGGTATGGAATAGCGTCTTATGACATATTGGACGCGTAAATTATTAAACAAATTGCGTCATTTTAGATGATCAATTACTCGAACGAATATTTGCTAGGATATATAATATATAAAGATCTTACAAAATGACGGTTTTGGACATTTAAAAATAAATAATTAATAAAACGGCAATCGTTAACGTCGAAATTCGCTCGAAACTTTGATTACGATATTATTTTTGAGCAGTTTATTATATGTTGATACAAAAGTTCGATAGGTGGTGTCAAAACAGTTCCTGATTAGAATATAAATATCGCCCGTTGGGCTAGTAATTAGTAATCGTAATTACGGTAATCACTGCTACCAATAATCGGACGGGCCAAGTGTGTGAAACACACGTGTCCCCTGGGCTATTGTCTCAAGGCGGAACCAAAAGTGACCAAAGAGCGAAACGTAAAATAATTTTTAAAAATAAACGAAATATATATATATAGGAATGGAGTAATTAAAAGAGAAATTCTAATACTGTATTAAATACTAAAATAATTACGCGTAAATGCAACTATTTCTAATTTTAAGAAAATACATTATCGATTTACTAACGTATAACAAAAACTTACGATGTATTTATAAAGTAGTTTTACGTCACCTTTACCGCCAGGTCAATAACTTTCTTAATTTGCTATCGGTATTTGTAAAACGTGGTGTCTACGTTGGATTGAATTGGACATTATCCGGACCCAAGCTCTTCAAACAAACTTTCGACGTTAAGTCTCTATTGTCGAACGTATTAGATTCAAAAATACGTTGTACGATTTGACGATTTAGATTGCCGTCGATTCGAACCAAAAATACTGTATGGCTTTTTCTCGTTGCACGCTGACGAAACCGTAAAATTCGTTTACACGAAAAATGGGAATGACCGATCGCGTCGGAAATTTTATATTTATCACGAGCATATTGGGGGAGGGAAGACGAGCGAAATTTTCGACACGTAAAACAAGAGGCCATAAGTACAACATATAATCGTGAACGCTAATAATAAACACGATCGCGTTATAAAATATATTAGAATAAATTTCCACGCGCGTGGAACAAATAACCTTCCGCAGTGCGCCGCGGAGTCACCGAGGACCGCACTTCGAATTTACTTAGATGTTTCTCATTAAATTCGTCCCGAATAGTGGCGGACGTGTGGTACGTATTACGTACGGTAATATGCATGTATAGGTAAATGTGTGTAGAACGCGCGCGTTACTACTGTTCGTGACAACGCATACACGCGCATCGTAATGGAGTACGCGAGGTTTATATTTGATTTACTTAAAAGCCTTTTAACACACACGAACGGTCCGCCACGCTATAAAGTTGACGCGGGGCCCTTTCGTTGTTATCGTTATTGTTGCTTTTGTATTCCTCGAGCGGCCGTTTTTTCTTCTCGTCGCCGGGGGTCTGTAGGGGAACATCGGCGGCGTGCCGTGGGCGTTGAGCGAGTGTACACGCCAGTGACGTAGTCAGGAATCAATCGACCGGTGGGGGTTTAAAAAAATACGACGTAAAGGCGCGCGCGTGTAACGTCGACAACGTAAAGTGTAAGCCGGTGTAAAGCTATGAAATATTTGTTTCGATCCCGGTTGTTTCGTCCTGCCACTGGTTAGGTGGGTGGAAGTACGAAGAACGTTGTGCGCATAATAACCCTCCTAAAAATAGGTAACGATCGGTGACAATGGTAATAGATTTAATTACATTCCGTAATCAAAAATGTCTCGCCGAGTGTGTACTAATGTAATGTAATGTATCGTACGTAATAGCTACGATTGTGTTCGAGTGTTTTTTCTTTATAGTTTGCATTTCGTTCGATTTAATTTACATTCGTTCCGTTCGTATAAAACATATGTGTGTGTATATATATATATATATATATTTACAGCGATATAAAATCATTAAAAGTGCAATAAAAGAGAACTAAAAACATACAAAATCGTAAACTTTGGAACGAGAAAAAGTAAACGTTATTACAACTTAATTGAGTTATTTTTGTTGTTATTATTATTATTATTTTTATTTAACGTACTATTATTGTGTTGGCACGTTTAAATATATTTATTTGTCGATTTTTTTTTATTTTTTATAACATCGATAACTTATTTGAGCTCCTACGCAATATATGATTTAGAAACAAACGAAAACGTACTAGAAATATTATTGACTAACGCAAAAATGTTTTAAAAAAAAAAAAATAGGAAAAACAGAAGCGATTGTAAGTTGTCGCGTATGTACATCTATACGAGTGCAGTGGAGCTTGAAACTTTTGAAAAACAACGTGTCGTTTTATACATTTCGAGTTAACGTCCCGGCATTTCGATTCGTTATTCCTTTAAACGTAATCAATATATGATTAAAATAACGTGGCTACATACATTTCACCTGGCCCTTTTGGGTTAAAACGTCAAGTATTTTAGTATAAAATACGATAGAATAATAATAATAAAACCAACGCGAAATAAATCGATTGTTTCGTAATTTACATCCCAAATTAGAAAAAAACAAAATCGAAATATTGCCGAAATAATTTGGAACGTATAGTAATTAATTAATCGAAACAAATTCTAATAAAAATCGATTTTTGTATTTCAGGCCATTTTGTTTCGTTGTTCTACGTTTTATAAGTTTAATTTCTTAAATTTCCGGGATATATAAATAAGAAAAAAACAAAAAATATTGAATGTTGAATCGAATTGATTACTAAATAATTTGACAATAAATAAACCTTTTCTGCTTGTAATAGCATACTAATTTTTTTATAATTAATTACATTTAATAATTCGTTATCATATATATATGAATGGATTTAACAATGATTTAACGTTTAAAACCAAAGTACGTGAATAATTCTATAATATAAAATCCAGGGTACCGATTTATATACACTTATGTGCCATTTTTACGTCGTATAACTTTTTTTTAACGTTATCTACAATAAATTTAATTATCTTTATTCTTTTAGAGATGAAAAATATTTAAAATTAAGTCAGTTAAAATATATTTTCGGTAAATCAAAATTAATCTACGATTTCTTTATGTATGTATATATGTATGGAGGATGTGGTTATCAATTACAATAGTTAGCCTTCACGAACCAAAATGTTGACTTATATTCAATGAGCATAAGTCATAACTTCAGCTCGTCAGTTAATTTAAGGCCACGTGGTCATACACGAGAGTACTATGCAGGAACACACTGTAATTTTCCACGACGTGGAAAATTATGTATTATGTGTACCTACGCACGTCTCTTTTGATTCATTCGCGAGCGTTCATTTTATTTTCGATCAGGCGTGATAATATTTCGTATATGTCGTTAATATATTTATATATACATAAAATATACGGACGAAAAAGATATTATTTTATAAACGAAGCAATATAACTCGATAATGTATATTTTAAAAATGTCAAGATCGAGTTATAGCTAAAGCTTTAATGTTAGGTAAACATTCTACGCGATATAAGGGTAGTAAATATATATATATATATATATATATATATATATATCGTATACCTCCTATTTTTGCTTATATGCAAAAAAACTAAATATTTGTAGCGAGTTGTTTAGTTTATAATTATTTAAATATTCGAGTATAATTCTTTTCTTCGTTAAAAAAAATATCGATACTTAAAAAAATAATTAATTGGCGTGTATACGCTTTTAATATTTCTGACAAAATGTCGTTTTTACGAAATAACGCGCATATTTACTCGTGTATTTTGATTTTAGATGAGATTTTAAAGACTGGAATTCACAAATATATTTAATATCGGAACACGTACCTTGAAAATAATATTTAGCACGACGGCGTTCGGTAAATTTACAAATTTCGATATTATTTATTAATACAAAGGCACGGACGAGAAGATACTACACGAATACAGTTTTATATAATTAAATAATACAACGTAACAACAACAATAACGGATATTTAAGATGTTATTGAAAAACGGTCAATATACGAAAAACGATAATTTTAATTTTACGAATAGGAAAGTATAACCTACGAACCAACAATATTATTATCGACACTATTTGCGAATCAATTTCGAAATATAAATGTCGATCCATTATAAATCGGAAAATATTGGATTAACTACGTGTAGGTAGTGGAGGTACACTCCCCCCCCCCGAGACCATTGGTTACCGAAATTGCGAACACGGAAAAATTGTAGACTGTTAAATTTCGAAAATCACATTGCACATAATCACGAAATGTCGACGTTCGGATAAAATTGGGGAACTATGTTTAATCGTCGTCCGCTACCGGCAGTAAAATTGCTAGGGAACCCCGTTCGTTTGCAAATTATTCGCGAAATACTGGCAGCGTACCGATAGGGGGGTGCCAACTTCGTGAACAACGTTATAAAAACGCGCCGCTGTTCGTGTTATTCAATTGCATAATTGAAACGCCGTGTTTATAAAATTATATCACGGGTATAATAAATATTTTATACGCGCGCTCGTATTTCGATATATGTACGTATTTAATATATCGTAGTAACGTATTCTAAAGTAAACACGCACGCACGCAAACTCGACAGGAAAATGTGCTCATACACGGTACTATATAATATATTAGCTTTATCAATAAGACACGCGGTAAATGAAATATAATCGCGTTAAATTATATTCAATTGTACGGCCGAAACACGTTATACGTAGTAGACGTATATACATATACACATTTACGTCTTTCGCGAACATCACACGTTTGCACGTTTTCAAGCATATACTTAGATATAAGTTATATGGGCACGACAAAACAATGTATATTATTAAATATCGAAAGGATGTCGTTTTACGAAAATAAAACGATCGCGTAGGCGTGTATATATTTGTGTGTGTGTATACCCTCCTTGGATAATTAATTTGAGAATTAGTTTACCTTTTTTTCCGAGTTACGTATAGTTTCACATTCATATATACATGTATACATTGTCCGCAGCTTGAAAAGAAGAGACGACCACGCACATATATATTAAGTGTATAGAATTTAAACATTCCTCGTGGTTCGATAAAATACCTTTTGTTTTGGTATTTTCTAGTTTTTTTTAAATAACACAATCTCAACGAAACTTCCATCGCGGTTGATTGATTGATCGTTATTGTTGCGTATTTCGTAGTTTATACAATATTTGTCGAAATTGCCAAATCGTACAAAACTGCCTATACATATATAGTATATATAAATATATATGCGTTACGGACGAAGTAGAAAATCTCGGTATTTTATTAAACGTCCGAAGTGTATGGGTTATTGTAGTTTGTAAAATACGATACGGTGATATTTGCCAATTTATTATGACAAACGTTATTTTATAATTGCTCGTTTATCTTAAATTATAATTGAACCCTTTTATTACTATTATTATAATACGAAAACGTACGTTTTATATTTATACGTTTTACAAAAGTAAATTTTAATTAGCTGTTAGTTATATAATTTTTAAATTATTCTATCTATGACATTACTACGTACTTCATTATTTAAAGAGTGCGATTCTACCGTTGAAGCAATCAAACGAATATTATGAAATTATATTTCACAAAACTACACTGGCCGATATTTTTTCTACTTTGCCTGTAATACACGTACTTATCGAAATGAAAATAAATCCGGTAACATTTTTATTCGGTTCAATATTTGAACACGAAATATGGAAAATTAATAAAAAAAATTTTATTAATTTTAAAACGTAATAAAATACGAAGCATAAAACGGTAATGGATAATTATATATATATAGTCGTAGAGTGTGTAGAATACGTTGTCGGAGACGTCATTTGGAGAGGTGGGCAGAATACGGAAAATATCTCGCCGCAAAAATTTTTTTAAAAGTCGTCAATTCTGTTTAACTTTGTTCCGCACTTTCGAAAATATATCAAATAATATTCTGAAATATCGTACGCAAAATAAGTATTAAAAAAAAACGCGCGAAATAAGAATATTATATTTGTTATGGATAAAGAAAAACCGATGTTTTCAAAATAATTTGAATTCAGAGGGACGGGTAAAATGGCTTTTACCAAAGGCTGGTAAAATGCACGTGTGTGTATGACAACGAGTATGGACATTATCGATTTATATGCATATATTATGGTTGTAGTTATTAGTATCGCTGTGTTTGATTTCTCGTATAGAATATTCGAAAACTGGATGAGCGCTCTCCAATTTTCGTCGAATCGAATCAAGTGTACTAAAGGCCATTGTTATTTATACGCGAAGGGAGCCTTTGTATAGCGTAAAATTATATACCTATAATAATCAATGTTAGTGTTGACTTCATTATTTTCCCCCTGTGTAGGTATATATTTATGTGTGTGTGTGTGTATAGTACATAAATCTACAGACTTCAGAGGAAGTGGAGAGCATAGCTGTGCATTTTTAATTATAACGTATCTACACAATAAACTTAATCGCTTATCCTAAACATCGGTGGCGTAATTAGGTAATTACGTGAAATATGCTGGCAACGCTAGTTAAGAAGTTATCGTTCTGCAATACCAAAGTTTTCCTAGTGAAAAATCCTTTTCTTAACTGACAACATTGAAACGCGTTTGAGGAATATAAGAACTGTATCGTACAACAGACTGTACATTACGAATCGATAAAAGGGAAAATATTAACGTGGAAAAATAGTGTACTACGCTTTAAGAATCGAATATTCGACGGAGGTGCTAATTAGTTCATCTACGTCGGCGCAGTGTTTTTAATGGAGAACGAAGATTATAGAAAAATAAATAGTATTTGACGAGTGTTGTTCCGAATACTCGCTTAAAATATTCCGGTTATATTTTAAATAGTTAAGAAATGTTCTAGTGGTGATACAAATATTTTGAAGAAAAAGTATTTTCGACAACAATGTACGTGTAAATGTAATTGAATTTCGTACGTTTTTTATTTTTTAAAAACGTAGCGTAACCTTAAGGACGTTAAATTCGTATAGGATCGTAATAATTCCGCACCTTTAGCGCGACGACGTATATAACTGGCCATCCATTTTTCGAAAAAGCTTTCCTACTTGTAGACAAAAGTATTTAAACTTCCTGAATCCGAGATCTCACTCGGTCTATATAATATACCTTTAAAATGAACGCGAACAAATGTTATTAGGCGTTGTATTGCGTTCATTTTCATAATTTCGTATTGCTTACAGAAATAACGTTAAACGCGATTTCGAAGAATATCCGTGCAAACAGCATACAATTGGCCGTTATGTTCGCGTTATAACATAATTTACAATTCGTTATATTTGCGGACGCGTAATGACGCGTTTTAATCGAAATAACTATAATACGTCATAAATAAGTAGTATGATATTTTAAATCCCGGTTCACACGTTTACGGGTACTTATTATACGCTTAACGTTTCGCGAGTATTTTCGCGTTTTTTTTTAAAAATTTTGGATTTTAGTTCTTATATGTTTCACTCGTTAAAAGTTTATAACTGAAACCACTCGGGCTCGTAATTTCCAATTACGCGCACGCGAAAATTTAATAATTGGCTCGGTACAAAGTTACTACGTAACGTCGCAACAATTTCCAATCATCGTTCTCCATCGGCGTTTAATCCTATTATAAATCGCGGTCGGCGTGTTGTACCGAAATCTATTACACCGTGTTATACGCGTTTTAATGTTTCCCTTCATTTTAAACGTTATCGTCGACAATTTACTCGCCCCTGGGAATTCGGTCGCGTCTACGGGCGACCTAAAAATCGACATTAATATGTCGTAATTATAAACAATAAACACCCTCGCCGTACACGAGCGTTAGATCTTCAAACACCACGCGACCGTTAAACGTAATAATATACTCGCTAAACCGCCTACGACCGTAGGCATACGTGGCGATACTCTTTCAAACCCGTTTGACGACGTCTCAAAAACCGAACGAATACGAGTTGTCCGTGTTTATTGGACAAACGCGTGTGGGACGGACCAACAAAGTGGCGGTTGTTCGTCGCACCACACAGATACCTCGGGTCCCGGGATTTAGGAGGGGTACACTGTTATAATAGATGATCTATAATAATATTACGTTACGCGTAGAACGGCGACGAGACCAGCGGTGGCGTATATAAGGGAAAAGGAATTCTTGATTTCTAGTGTTTTTGGTCGCGTAGAAAAATGTATTTAAGAATAGGCGTTTCGGACGTGTTCACGTCGAAACTATTAAGTATTTATCCATATGTTCGTCACGAACTTGTTCCGTCCGCTCTATGAATGTCGTTCCGTCGCCCCCGTTTTTTACATTTTTCGCCTAATAGAGAAGGACGCACAGCCTATACACAATTCGTTTTTCGACATCAATGAGTACGTGAAACGGCTCTTTGAATAATCGATCGAATTTCATTTAAAAAAAAATCTGTAAATTTGTCGGCGCGAAATGAATTGATAAATGAAAAAGCGCAGAAACGACGAATTTCGACGACGTACCTTATATAGTTCAACTCATATTTTTTCGTCGGAAAATATTGAAACGAAATCAACGGCGCTCGTATCGATATAAATCGTTTATATTCGTTAATCGGTTTTGTCCGAAAACGAATTTTTCGTACGTCGATAATACGCCAAGAAGACTAATAAGAGAAAACAAAAATCGACTTTTTTAAAGTTTAAAAATCCGTACTCGTTTTATAATTGTCGTACGAGCTTCGTTGAACTAATAATATCCTCTCCCTACCACCGCCGGCTAAACAATTTTCCGCGCTTATTAGGACTTCGCGCAAAGCGGCAAATAATTGCGAACGTTACGGAATCGTTACGAATCACTTTACGGGGTTCGCGGGACGTACCTGTTCTCGACTTTCTTCAACCGTATCCGGTGATGGGCCAAGAATTTCTTGTTCACCATGTCCAGGGCCAGGTCGACAGCCGGCCCGCACCGTTCCAGATCGAACGGCGAGTCCAGTTTGGTGGTCATCAGCACCCCCACCTTGTACTCGACCACGGCGGCCGCTTTGGCGGCCGGCGATGACTGTAACAACAGCAGTAGCCACGCGGACACCGCCCACCCTGTCGTCAACATCATTCGACACACAGCGATCGCGCGCGTACGGTTGCGGCGGCGGTGACGGTGGCGGCGGCGGCGGCGGCGGCAGTGGCGGTGGCGGTGGCGGCGGTGACGACGACGACGACGACGACGGCGGCAACGGTGACGACAACGACGACGACTGCGGACACCGCGACGCCCGAAAGGATCGCACTGGCCGCCGCAGTGGCGATCCGTCCACGAGGTACGCGCCCGCACGTGCCGCGCATGACCGTCGGGCGCCCGCACTTGTTGAATTTCCCGAGGGCCGATTTTTCACACTCATCCGTAGCCGCCCCTCGGACACGAAGGCGACGTTGGCGGCGGCGGCGGTGGCGGCGGCGATCGTCGCGCGGCCTTCGGGTTTGTAGTCCAACAAGTATACGCGAGGATATCGGAGAGACAGGTGCGCCCACCGTCGTCCACATATATAACCGTATACGTCGGGGGATAGGTTTGTTAATGCTTGTACAATGTTCGAAACCGATTTTGGACGCCTGTGAAAACGACCGAGCATTATAATCGGTATTCTGCGTTTAACCAACGTACGTAAATACCGATACCCAAAACCCGCCGGCGGTCATAAATAATTGTCGGTAAGCCGAACGTAAATCGGAACGACGATATTTTTTTGAAAAACGACGCTTGAAAATGAACTCAGAAAACATTAACGTCGTCCGGTAATTTGAATTGTCGGGAAATGTGTTTTTGTCGCGATACGTGTGACGGGTTTCAAAAAGAGTAATTTCTATTTTTCAATCGAATTACTAATTACGCGACGGCAACGGGTATAAATATTACCTAAAATTTCCATCGATTAACCGTAGGCCCGAAAATATACTGTTAATATTAGAAATGAACATAATATTACCCTTATTATTAACGATATTCTTAAGAATACCGAACGAAGCGAATTTAAAAACGAAAACCTTCGTGTCGACAACGACGTTTAAAATCGAAACCGTAATATCTTTAAAATACATTTTCGATTATAAAACCCATAATCAAAAAAATAAATATAACGGATAATGTACGTTTCGATTTCGAGCTTTGATTTAAACGATTCGAATTATAGAAAAATGTTCGTAGCTAAAAAAAATAGATAGTACTCACGGGATGCCGAAGACGTCGAGTTATTGTACTTACCGAATACGATTATATCGCGTAAAATAAATTTAACGAAAATCGTACGTTCCGACGAATTCGTCGGTTTTCCGAAATAGAATATTTAATTAACGTACGGCGTACGTTTTTAACGTTATTCGTTTGTAAAAATACGTACCTACGTGACGTGTTAAAAAAGATATAATTTATTAAGTACAAAACACGATATCGTAAAACGTATGACTTAAGTGCGTTCAATTAATGGACCTATACGATCACGAAAAATGGACGTGTATTTCACATTGCACGGATAAATTGCGTGACGTGGACGTATCCGCTTCGTGAAAAGTTGTCCGGGAAACGTATTCAGTTATTTAATAACAAGCCACGAAAAGAACTGTTTGAAAAGTGGATACGACATTTATATTACGTGAAATATAAAAATAAGTGAATAAAAGAACCGAATTGGACGTTTATTCCCACTAATCTTGAACGAACATTTATTATTCAGTACGTATTTTAAATATTTTATTTTACACTCGAAAGCTTTACGGGCCGCGCGTTACCATTTGTATAATATATTATAAATTTATTATAGCGTTTATATATATATATATATATAAATAATTATTGTTTCAAAGTAACGATGTAGTACCAGACCTGAATATTTATTGTACTCTAACGTGTTTTCGTATAAAGCTCGGAAAAGCGTATGGCGTATAATGTACAAATTCAAAGACGGCCGTAACCCACACAAACTTTTTGTATCTTAACGAATTTTTACTGGAACGAGTTCGTTGAAATTGGTAAACGACGTAATACATACGTAAATCACTTTAGACCAATCAGGACGTACGGTGGTATTCAATTGTCGGACGCCGCGAAAATTCGAATCAAATTATACCGCACACTCGGATATGTTTTACCCGCGTTTCCGTCCTCGGTTGGCTAACCCGTACAAATCCTCTCCTGTATGCCCGCTTCTTATTCCTCCAACATACAACGTAACTCCTCCGAATACCTGTAAAAGGAAACTGACGGGGTGACTTAGCGGCAAATATGAAGTAAAACTAAAATAAACTCACCGATCGTTAAAACTATACAAATGTTTTTATTCGACGCGTCAAACGTCACTACTAATGAGCGATTGCTTTCTTCCAAACATCCGCGCCTCATATTTGTTAGTTAGTAATTTTCACGTCCGAGTATTAAAACGAAAAATAATTATCAACTTTATAGACGTATCGACAAAGGTTTAAAAAAAAATTATCATCGACAATTATGCAGATTATAGAGTAATTAAATTGTAAAACGATTTTATGTACGTTTACATTGTATATTTTTTTTATACCCATACTTACACGATTATTAAATTTTGTTATATATATATATGTATTATAATATGGTTTAAAGTTTAACAACTATCGTATTTTTCTTCAAATAGGAAACCAAACTAAAGATCGGAGCTACCATGTATGCATGAAACGACTATCGTGAATAATTCTTCTTCCTTTACTTGGTTATCTCTAAACTATACGAGTTTGGCCACTTAAAATATTCGCTAAACATTTCCATCTATCTTACGCAATTTCTGAACTGCTATAACCATTTCTATGCTACTCATCTTCTAATTTCTCTATTCTAGTCACTATACTTATCTATCTGGACATTCTCATCTCTATTACACTCATTCTTTGTCTTATTTTCAGCTATTTCCCCACATTCTGATTCATATAACGTCCCAAGTTTTTATCACTGTCCTATAAAATCAATTTTTAACTTCATCGAAATCCTCTTACCACACAAAACACCTTACGTTTTTTTTCACTTCATCCATCCATAATTGATTCTGTATTTCAAACCCTCTTTATAGCCACCATCATTTTGTAATGAAGACACGAATAAATGTCGAAAAATAAATCTTAATAAATACATCGACCTCTTAACTTGACTCATATCCTCATGACGTAACCTTATTGCCATTTTAGTTTTTCTTGTTTTTAAGAACTCACGAGATTTTTAATACGTTTAATTGCGGATAATGAACATTCACTACTACTATTGTGAATTAGTGTACGCGTTATATTTGTAAAATGGCACTCAGTTATCGCCATTTGTTACATCAGAACATTTTTAAATCATAGGTATATCCGCGTTTTTACAGAAGATTTTAAACGGATTATTTTATAAAACTTTCTTTTAAAGGGTTAAACTATATACTAATATTAGTATAAGCTATAGTCTTCGTACTTTTCATTAGCATTACTACTACGTTGGCTGATAAAGGAAATAATATTGAGCTAGCGAATTATAACGTTTAAAATAAATTATTCGAAACGAACAATTAAGCGAAATAAATTATTTTTATTCGTTAAAAAAAATCACACGTATACACCTCTATAATAACGTACTGTAATATAATATAATATACTACTGATACTACTACTACTACTAATAATAATAATAATAATAATAATAATAATAATAAATAATAATAATAAAAATACGACGGAAAATAGTGATTAATAACGCGTAATTTTTCTCGCGCACCTCAGATACACGCGTATATCAATATGGATCTTGCAATTTTTATTTGTGTTAGTAATACGAAAATAATTTTTAATGAAAACGGGAGTATGTTTAGGTTTACCTATTTTCTTATCTTAGATTAATGCCCGTACAAATTAAAAACGATACAGACGTTTCCGAATTATCCCACCGTAAAAACCGTTCGGGACACTCTATTGAACCCTAAAGAGTTTCGAAAATCGTATTCTTATTTTTTTTTTTATTTACCGAATCCCCTACGTAAATACTTCGGCGTTACTCTCGTTTTTATGTACCGAGACGAAAACGTTTTTTTAACGTTGAACCGTTTTTATAAACTTGTAGTATACTTAGAATCTTGTAGCGTACGATTTTAAATATTAGGTTTTATGTGCTCCGAAACGGGAAAAGACATATTTATATATGTGACGGGATGAGATATGAATCTTTAAATTACTTCATATAATATATAGCCGTGTAGAATGTTACACGCACACATTATCGTAATATACGTTCTGTTTGTGTGTAGTGGACATCCGGTTTGTCATTTCGGTACTCTAATGAATAGGGGATTTTAATACACGTACATATATCTTTTTTTTTAAATATTCTATTTCAAAGAGCTTCACCTAAAATGAATATTAATTAAGCTTTTTGTGTAATTAATTCTATTATGTACAATATCTCTTTGGCGTTATACTCGCGATATTGTTTATACAATTATAAATTGAACATATTGAAAGCTTATGCAGTGTGTATTACACTGTTATTAATTACTACAACTAATTTGAGCTACGTATAATTTACGTTACTCACGCATTCGATATTAATAATTAGACAATTATTATTATAAAACTGAAAACGCGTAATTTTGAAACAATTTCTTTTTGTGAAAAATACAATTTACAATTTAGCCGTTAAATCTATTTTAAAACGGTTTCAATTTAGGTTAGCGTCTATAATTGTCGATAAGACGAAGCCCTGGGATTAATTCAAACAACTTACGTGTTCAGTACAAAATCTTATAGTCGTACCGATGCGTCTTACAAATGCTAAGACTCGTATTAATATTATTATAACTATAGACGTTAATTATTAATAATATATTCGTTTGCTGGATAATTAATACGAAAAAGTGTTTGCAAAGTAAACGTTAATTGTTATTCTGTATGACACGTTAAACATATTTTTCATAATTTTTGTTCGTTTATATATCAAGTAACAGAAACTTTGGAATATTAATTCTCAAAATTAATATGCGGCGGCGTGTTTATTTAGTGTCCGTTTCATACAAAATTATATTTTTCGGTGATATACCGATTATATTACCCGTTGTGTAAAAGAGCCGTTTTAGTTTCGTGTAACGAATAAAATCAATGATGTGAATTTCGTGTATTCGAAACGGTTATATGATCGTATTTTATGAACTGAAATTCTATTTTACGAGAAAAAAAAGATTAAATAAGTACGCTGTATATATGTAAGTAGGATTAATATCAAAAAACCGGTATTGGAAGACATTTCCATTTTTGTATGTTTAGCTTAAAATCTATACTGTCATGGTAGAATATAGGATGTATGTTCTTTATACCTATGCGCACGTATATAGAGAATGGCGGTGAACACTTTTTACTTTCTCTATTTTACAAATCGTGTAAGTATTGGAATATTTTAAAAGTAGGAAAACGGAATGTTTGTAGTCATCGTGGTTTGGAAAAATTCACGTAAAAATACACCTGGTATAATAGTGTTTTCGTTACACATATAGGGTGTAAAGGTACCTATAATATTTTTACCGTTCGCTTTACGCAAAATCTAAAATTATAGTTGCGCCTTATTTCATAATTACGCTATTTCGTATGTATTATTAATAAATTTTCGACCGTATGGCAACTATAATTTAATATCCTTCGGTCCAATCGCGTCCGTGTAGTCAACCAATGTCCGTACTTTTCGAGCAATAGATTGCTAGATGTACTTTCGTACATCAAGTTACCCAATCGACAACGTGAATCGATTCGAAATAAAAATGTATTAACGCGTTGTTCGTTTGATTTAGAGAGTATACGTTATTATAAAATCATCTAAAACGTGGAAATTAATCGGTGGTGAATAATAATGGGTTTAAGGTAAACGTTCAATCGAATTTTCCATACGATTTTCATTTTTATAAATAATTTAGCGCCTAGCCATTTTTCCGCGTACCACCACTAGACGGCCTAGCCAGTATTTTCATTGTTAAGCATTATACAACTATAGCGTAAATTTAACGTATTATTAATTGTTTTTATTTCGGTCTAATATTTTATCGTCCTAAAAATATTTAATTAATCAACCGCCCATTTAAAATCTAAAATACGCGAGACAATTCACAAACTTAAATATTACATACATCGTGGGCTCAGAAGAAATAAATAAATAGATAAAAATAATTCCGGATTGTTCCAAAAAGCTATTTTAAGAATTTAAATGCGGAAAAAAATGTATATTTCCTAACAATTACGCCAATATTTTTATAAAATTTATCAAAGCCTAATGGTATAAAAAAAATGATTTTAATCGATCGTATATTAAATTGAACATACTACGTATACAATTGTTTTAAACGCAAATTTAAAACTTTACCAACAGTATTTTCACTGCCCGAAAATGAAGTCGAATAAAAAAAAAACGAAATATTTGTGCTACACGAGTCTTCGTAGAAAACAATCAGATCATTGCTAAGAAGAATACCTTCTTCACTTTTCTCAAAATCTAAAATATTCTTCTTCTTTAGCTTGTCAGTCCATTAAGGCTGTTCGTTTTATTGAAATAATTTCGTTCGTTATACCGACACGTTATCTGTGTACCCTAAATTGCCGGAATTTAAAAATTATACGTATTTGTACGTCGGTATACAAAACTCGTCGTTTAATTATTTTTAATATATTTCTTTCGCGAGACACAATTAACTGCCCGATTGCGGGTTACGGAAATTTGTACCCGCGTACTTAGCATCGCTACCCAATTCTTCTTCGA